>VURO01028380.1:76963-87910 GCA_015108175.1 Pelvicachromis taeniatus
TGGGTTCAAAAATCTTTTTTTTTTTTTTTTTTTTTTTTTTATCAAGAACTGCAGAAACGTGTTGGTTAGTCGTGTCTTATTTTCCACCTTTCTCCTTCACAACTTCCTGTCACAAAGAGAGAGAGAGGAGTGCTGCGGTCTGCAGCAGCATGTGTTGAGTAACATGTTAGATCTGAAATCTGGCTTTAACTGGCGTCGCACGTAAATAATCATTTCCTAGCAGTTCTCTTAGCAACTTGGCGATCTCTCTGTTTAAACTAGTCACACACATCCCTACGTTAGCGCCTACAGCAGCGGTCACCAACATGGTGCCCAGGTGGCCCGCAAGGACCACATGAGTGGCCCGCGCGCCTGTTCTAAATATAGCTCATTATAACTACTCACCACTAAGCTGCATCTATTTTTATTTCTGTTCCTATTTTTTAAAACTCAAAATTGCATTGGTGTCAATTTGTTACAGATAATAAATATATAAATGTTTATTTTTAAATATTAGATCAGCGCTAGCTGGTTTCCATGGAAACAGTTGCCATAATCAGTGTCTTTACATAGATGAATATCATTAATGATTAATGATAACATATAATTAAAGTTAAATTGAGGGAAATGTGTTATTTCAGAAGTGTGTGTCACACTGGTAGCCCTTCACATTGATCAGTACCCAGGAAGCAGCTCTGACTGTCACACAGGCTGGTGAGCCCTGACCTACAGACTCTTGTTGGGGGGGCTGTTAGTGTTAACATATCTCTGCCTCTGTGCTCAGGTTCCAGGCAGTGAGGAAGAAGTTCATCACAGAACTGAAGGAGCTCAGGCAAAAAGAGCAGAGTCCTCACGTAGTCCAAAGCATTATCAGTCTCATCATGGGCATGAAGTTCTTCCGGGTTAAAATGTATCCTGTGGAGGACTTCGAGGCTTCGTTTCAGTTCATGCAGGTAAATAATAGTGTTCATGTAGAGTGTGTGGCTTAAATGGGTTTGCAGAATTGTACCACATGTTTGGGTGTCTGTTCAAACTGCTGCGCCTTTGTTCAAGCTCAGCAGCTCTCGGTAGCGATGGCTCATATAGCTGAATGAGTAACGGTCAGAGGTGAGGTCTGCCAAGAGTCGAGTGTAAATGTATTTCAAGCTTTGCTGGGAGCTGTGAACGGAGCACTATCTTTTTCATTAATCTCATACAGTGGTTGGAACAAAATCACCTGCTGTTCCCTCTTACCATTACCATCATTTCCTACTGTGTTAATCAACATGCTGTGGTTTATGTCCTGTACTCTGTTCCCAAAGGATCTTGTACCCAGATCAGGGTTATCAGTTATATTGCTTTTTATGGTATATTATCACACTGGTTAAATCTATGTGTATATTTGCTTTGTTTTGTTTGATTTTTGATTTTTTTTTTTTGTTTATTTATTTATTACTCATGTCAATGGAGTGACATTTAGAAATGTTTATTTCTGTGTTTATTGAAGTGTTTGTCTTCTAGTATGTTTCGCAGCAATTTCCTAATGTTGTAAATCTGCTCAGCATTTGGCAATAAAACCCTTTCTGATTCCTCATGGCGTTTGTTTACACGCGTGCCCTCGCTATCCTTCCCAGGAATGTGCCCAGTATTTCCTGGAGGTGAAGGATAAAGACATCAAGCACGCTCTTGCTGGCCTTTTTGTCGAGATCCTCATCCCTGTCGCTGCTGTGAGTAACCAGCAAAGCATTCGTCTAATTTTCTACTGCTGTGTAAACACGAACTCTGATGCTCATTTCGTCAGCGCTCCAAACTCATGTTCGGTTCATCCTCCAGGCGGTGAAAAATGAAGTCAACGTGCCATGCTTAAAAACCTTCGTGGAGATGCTCTACCAGACAACGTTTGACCTTAGTTCGAGAAAGAAGCACTCTTTGGTAAAGACACTGACATCCTCGACCCTGTTTACTTCTTTTTGTCTCTCACTCTTCCTTTATTTTGTCAACACCATTATTCTGCCCGCAGACCACTAAAGTCCGATATTGTCAAGCAGATAATGTTATGTTTAAAATACATAAATACAGTCTCTCCCCTTTGTCCATTATATTTGCTGTTCCAAAGGCCAGATGTGCCTTGGTTTTCTCTGTTTCTGTCTAATGTAACACGTTATGCTGACTGCGATAAATCGATCGTTTGGTCTCAGCTTGTGATGCTGTCGTTGCTTTTGGTCTGTCTGTCGTGTGGGAGGCCTTTTGTTTTCAGAAGCGCATACAGAAACTTCAGACCTCGTGAGAAAAGCACTGTGTTTTGATGGTGACACCGTCTTTCTCCCCAGGCTCTGTATCCCCTGGTGACATGCTTGCTGTGTGTCAGTCAGAAGCAGTTCTTTCTCAACAACTGGCACATCTTCCTGCAAAATTGCCTCTCACACCTCAAGGTAATGTTGGCGTCATCCTTTACAGTCCACTTCACAAAGGTTGCATTCATCAGTAATTGATATAAAGTCACTACGTTGGTTTACCGTATAACCATCTAATTCAGTTAAAGAGTGAAAATGACATCCTGTTGTTTTCACGGTAGTGTAAGGAACACTAGCAAAACAATGAATATGAAGGTTATTTGTGTACACGAAGTCTCGGCGTCCTGATGCTGATATATTGATCGAAGACGTTGTCAAGGGTGTGCTCTGTGGTTCTGTCTCAGTATCATAATGTACTCTCCCCTCCATTATCAATAAACCCGATCTGGAATAGCACTTGATTTGATGATGTAAAAGGAAAGAAAGTAACGCTTTTGTTTGATGCAGAATGCACGGACCATAGAGACTCAAAAGTGGGCAAAATGCAAACGTGCAAGCATGAATGATTGTAATTTCAAAGATGCGATTGTAGCACTTTTCTATGCTGCACATTAAAAGTAAAGCTGTAACGAAATGTAAATGCACAATGCGTCATATGTTAACTCAAGTGCTGTTTTCACTCAGGTCTGTTAATCACTCCTCGTAAACCAATTACAAAGGGATCAAAGCTATCTTCCTCCTGTTCCTGACCAATCAGCCCAGAGGCAGATTGACCGAATCACTGACTGACTGCCTGACTTAATGACTGTCTTTCCCGTTCTCTGCATTGATTGTCCTCTGAGGAGACCGTTTGATCTTCCGGTGGATAAATTACACTTTGCGTCTTTGTGACTTTCTGCTGGTTTTCGTTTCAGTGGTCTCACCACCGCATTTTCTCTCACTAGAGTGACTCTTTTCCTCTGTTTGAAAAATTGTAATCAGTCATTTTCCCAAGCGTTGATATTGATTGTGTGATTGAGATAATCTTGCGGGTTTGTGTTGTGGTTTGACTGCAGTGATGATTTTTAGTGATTTGCGAGGTCGTGTTTTTAGCCTCCTGAGCGTTGTAAATGTAAGGCCTCTGCGTCACTTAACAAATCACATCATTTGAATACTGAGTAAAAGTCCAATTCAACCAGGTTAGCCAGGTAGTTTTCTGTCTCTGCACTGAAGCCAAAAGCCAAAAATTCATCTTACGCGGTTCAATAATTCTACGATTGATGCACCTTTATTTATGCACGACGGAGTGACAAATACACTCAACGGTTCCCAGAGATTATGCCATCGTTTTGCAGCCCTGTGTTAAACTCCACGTGGTTGAAATACAACTTGTTAAACGTGGATGTTGTGCACAATGAGTGAATTGGGTGTTGCTGCTCATTGGTGAACTGGACAAACCTTGTGGCGTTTTTCTTTGTCGTTTTTGTCTTTTGTGTTTCCGTCCTTGTGTTCGTATATTCTCTCTGTGTGTGTGTTTGATTTCTAAACCACAGCACACCTTATTTTACTTTGCTTTTTCTTACACAATAAATAAAATAAAAATATATCAAATACAAATGAACTCAACATGCAGGCAGTGTGTTGAGTTCATTATGTTTCCTTTGGGTTCATGTTGATTTATATACCGTCTCACTGACGAGAGTAAATGTAATCTGCTCTTGTCATATCTGTTTAGGCTCTGTCTTTGTTTTTGCTTATAACTTGCATGTGTCCCCCCACCCCCCCCCCCCGCCATTCTTTGTCTCCTGTTATTTGACCTTTTTTTTTTCACGTTGGCTCGCTCCAGATGCCGTCTAACAACAGCATCCGAAAGCAGATTGAGACGCTGCAGGTGAGTTACCTGGTGACGGCGGCTAGCTTGATGCTCCCTTCCTTTTAACGGTCCAGGTCCCGATCATGAGGTAGGCTAGTGCAGTTGTCGAAGAGGCTAGCCGTTCTGTGGCGTGACACTGCAGTGTTGCTCGGTGAAAATGGACACTGGAAGCTTGTGTTGTTGCTTTAGGCTTTGTGGGTGAGCCGGTTTGTGTTTATGAGCGGTGGGGTTTGGCTTTTGACTCTTTTTAGTTAAGCAATTTCATTTTGACTGTTGATACATTTTTGCACGGTGGGAAACACAACATCAGTAGTGGGAAAAGTACTTAAATCCACAGCATAGAAACACCGTCACAACTAAAACCCTTGCAAAATAGTTTCTTTTATATGATAATAAAAGCATTAAATATGACATCTACCACTCTACGCTTACTTACTGCCAAAGTAAAGGAAGCTACCGTATGCTATTTATATTCTTAATAATTGACGTGACCTGTTACTGCATTTAAATTGTCGATGGATAAAGGTGGCGATTATTTTGTATGTCTGCGTGATGCCATTTAAAAAATTGGCTGATTATTAATATTTGTGTACTTTTTACCACTTTGAATGCACGTTACCGTAGTCGTCATACTGGTGACTGGTGGCGTATTGAAGATGTGGATGATTCAGCTGCAATCGCAGGTTCATGACTACATGTAAACCAAGCAAGCTGTTCCAGCATATGCAGGAAGAGTAGACACACGGTAGTGCTGCACTGGAATGCAAACTCCTGCTGTTAATTATGTTAAAGATTAGTGTAAGATTTCATTATGTCAGAAATGATGTGTTTCTGGTATATCTTACCACAGCGTGTGGCGTACACAGGAACACTATATTTCAGCATTTAATGATGTATTCATTATACAGCAGTGATACCTTTGCTCTGTCTGCTGGATCAGGTTTTAGTTTGTCCGGCAGCTACACTGTAGTCTCACTGTGGCTCTTTCAGCTCTTCACAAAATCGAGTACTTGCCCCGCTGGCTGTACTCGATTTGTGTGTCTTGGTTATGTTACAAAAGTAAAAGACATTAAAAAAAAAAACGTCTTTTTTCAGCTGTTGTGTCGTTTGTGTCTTTGGTGTTCAGCGCCAAATCTTAGAGTGAAAAAAATGGTGATGATGTTGTTTTTAAAATGATTTTATTGGTGTTAAAGTTTATTGACATGCTTTAAAAGCATCTTGTCACACTTATTTCTGTTAAAGTGAAATGCTGACACCGTGAATCACCTGCCGTTCACTGTACCAGTCTTTCAGTGACAGGAAGATACAAGGATGAGTTTGATCACTGAGACACAACAGGAAGTGTCACTTCACCTTCATCACAAAAACATTTGTTACCTTTAGTAATAGTAAATTAGACACAAGGGTTTTAGAAACGTGTGGGCCATAATCACCTAAAACATGTAACAAAACGGTCCATCTTCATGTTGGGCACTCACAGAGCGATCACATCATAGCTCTAATGGACCAAAGACCCTGTATACCATTAATACACACACCTGATGTAGGATGAAGTTAGAGGAAAGAAAAGTGTGAAGTATCTACTGGACAAGCAGTGCTGCAGTACTTTACTGTACAGTTACATTTAATATTGAATGTTTGTGTTTTCCAGAACTCGTCCAGTTAATTTTCTGGCGATGACTCTACATGCTTTACAGTGACTGCCTTTATACTCGGCATAATGCTGCATTTTCCTCCGTTTCCACCTTAAAAATGTCTCCAAGCGTGAAGCTCATGAGACCATGTGGACGTTCAGCGCTCGCATAGAAATCTCACAAAGAGACTGAAAAACAATGTTGCCGTCAGTTCCTTGCATTCCATTTCAATGTGTTTAATCAAAGTTTCTCCAGACAGTCTGTCTCAGGTGAGTAATGAAAGGGTCACAATTGAATGAAAGGCTTATATCTTTCTTTCCTTCTCTGTCTTTTTTTTTTTTTTAACATCTACAGAATAAAGACCCAAAGATGTCCCGTGTTGCACTAGAGTCACTCTACAGACTGCTGTGGGTCTATATTATCAGGATCAAGTGTGAGAGTAACACTGTCACTCAGAGGTCAGTTGCAAAGTGCCCAACAAACAGTCTTTTTCACGCCACTGCTGTTGAGTCCTCTCATGCAGTGTCCCTGTTTTTCCTGCTAGCCGACTCCTCAGCATCGTTTCAGCACTTTTCCCCAAAGGCTCCCGCAGTGTGGTACCCAGAGACACCCCCCTCAACATCTTTGTCAAGATCATCCAGTTCATAGCTCAGGTAAGCCTGGAACACAAACTCTGACTTAGTGTAAAGTCACAGCTAAATAAATAGAATTAGGCGCACACCATATATGACGTGTGGTTTAGCGATTGCGGATTTGCTGATCATTACAGGAAAGACTGGACTTTGCTATGAAGGAGATTATCTATGACCTCCTGTGTGTGGGCAAGTCTCACAAAACCTTTACCATCAATCCAGAGGTAACGTGTCAATGAGACTTGAGGTTTTGTAATGGGGGAATGTTTGTATGGCGTCTCTTATCCTCTTTGTCTCTCTGCCCAACCAGAGGATGAACATCGGTTTGCGAGCCTTCTTGGTGATCGCTGACAGCCTCCAGCAGAAAGACGGGGAACCTCCAATGCCTACTACAGGGATCGTCATGCCCTCCGGCAACACCCTGCGTGTCAAAAAGATCTTCCTCAACACCACCCTCACTGATGAAGAAGCAAAAGTGATCGGTGGGCTTGAGTCTTGGACAGCTGACGTTCCCGATAAGAGTTAACATTTGATAAAGGCGAGGCCGCTTCTAACCTCGCCGCCATCTTTTTTTCTAGGCATGTCGCTATACTACCCGCAAGTACGAAAAGCCTTGGATAACATCCTGCGACACCTGGACAAGGAAGTGGGACGCTCCATGAGCATGACTAATGTACAGATGTCCAACAAGGAGCCCGAGGACATGATCACGTATGTAACAACAGCTTTATTGTAGCCATCCACGCAGATATGTAGGGCCTAGAGGTCCAGTCAAAGGTTTGGAAAGCCTAACCCAGTCATAGACTTTGTGTGGTGGTGTGTGACCTATTAACAGGTTCATAAATTGTCTGTCCTGCAGGGGAGAGAGGAAGCCAAAGATCGATCTTTTCCGAACGTGTGTGGCCGCCATCCCAAGACTGATACCAGATGGCATGAGCAGACAAGACCTAATAGAGCTTCTAGCCAAGTAATTGACCCCCGCCAACCTTTCCCCAGACACATTGCTGCACGCATCATGTCTTTTAATATCCATCTTCCTGTTGGGTCTCTCTCCTCCTCTAGACTAACCATCCACATGGACGAAGAGCTGCGTGGCCTTGCCTTTACCACTCTCCAGGCCCTGATGGTGGATTTCCCCGAATGGCGGGAAGACGTGCTCTCAGGTTTTGTCTACTTCATAGTCAGAGAGGTGACTGATGTTCATCCCACATTGCTGGACAATGCAGTAAAGATGCTTCTACAGCTCATCATCCAGTGGAAGCAGGCAGTGCAGAGCAGCAATAAAAGCCACGATTCACAGGTTGGTGGAAGAAGCTGTTCTTGGATCACTAGTGTAGTTTGTATTCGTTGGTTTCATGTTGTCTGACAAACGTGTTGAATATAAATGACATGTTGCTTTTAGCAGAGCTCGAGCAGCGGCCGTTCTCTGTCCTTGGAGCGTAATCTTCCTTTAGGCGTGCTGCATGTGGTGGAAGGTTTGGCACTGGTGGTGCTTTGTAGCTGCCGCCCTGCCACGCGCAGGCTAGCAGTCAATGTCCTCAAGGAGGTCCGAGCTCTCCACACTGCACTGAGCATTAGCAAGGTAGTGTTCCTGTGTTATGATGAAGGAAGCATAATATGTTTAAAGTTGCATGGGAAGAAAATAATAATAATTTTGTGCAAGCAGTCATTTGTTCCTATTTAATCTTTCAGGGAGATGAAGAACTGGCCATTGATGTGATGGATAGATTAAGTGCATCGGTGTTGGAGAGCTTCATTCACCTCACAGGCGCTGACCAGGTATGGATGGATTGTACAATCCTAAAGCCTTTAGGAGTACGCACTGCTCATCGTCTTCTGTTCTTCCCTGTAGACCAGCTTGCTGTATTGTCCCAGTGGGATTGATCTGCAGACGCTGGCAGACTGGAGCTCCTCTCCCATCAGCCACCAGTTTGATGTAGTGAGCCCCTCGCACATCTGGGTGTTTGCCCACGTTACTCAGGGCCAGGACCCCTGGGTCATCAGCCTTTCCAGCTACCTGAGACAGGAGAATCTACCTAAGCATTGCCCCACCACCATCAGCTACGCCTGGATGTTTGCCTACACCCGCCTGCAACTGCTGTCTCCACAAGTTGACATTAAGTAGGTTCCCTTAACTTCTCGTGGGAATGATGATGGGGCTGATGATGCCTGTGTGATGACATTATGTGCTTACTTGGGGAATCGGTGCTTTTTACAGAAACTAACATAACTTTGTGAACAAAAGTTAACTCTATGACAAAACCGTTATGATTATAGCTGCATCCTTATGATGACCCTCAACATAAAAGACTCATTATTGATCTCTTGTTTTTCCTGTAGTAGCCCCATCAATGCAAAGAAGGTCAACAGCCTGAACAGCAGTGACTCCTACATCGGCCTTTGGAGAAACTACCTGATTCTCTGCTGCAGCTCTGCCTCCCCCTCCCCTTCCATGTCGTCGTCATCCTCCACCTCTGGCTCCGTCCGCTGCTCCCCGCCCGAGACGCTGGCGTCCACGCCGGACAGCGGCTACAGCTATGATTCAAAGGTGGCAATTTCATAAGCGACACTCTGTCAGGTTTTCACACACATTTGTAAAGATTTTCAAATGAAAGGTTAGAAACTTCTGCACAGGATGAAAGAATGAAATTCACTCAGAATGCAAGTCTGACAGTGTCAGAGGATAACAGTGCAGTAGCTGCATAAAAATCTGACAGCAGTAAAAAAATGGGAGGATTTCTAATCGTTTATTTGCTGCTGTGTGTGTTAACAGATCGTTGGCACTCCGTCCCCCTCCTCACTCTTCAAACACATTGTTCCAATGATGCGCTCTGAGAGCATGGACATCACAGAGTCTCTTGTGCTGGGGCTTGGCAGGACCAACCCCGTGGTCTTCAGGTAATCAGAACTATACACTGCTACACATGTTGAGCTTTATGAAGACTCTTTGACGGCTTACACGTAGCGTTGTCTCGTGCAGAGAATTGATGGAGGAGCTAAATTCCATCATAAAGGAAGCTCTGGAAAGAAGACCTGAAGTAAGTGCCCATCGTTGACGGTGTGAAAATAGTTTGTGTGGGTCTTGTGCGTTCAGAGAAACACACTTTGCTGAGTTCAAACTTTCTTTACTCTGCAGAACATGAAGCGACGCAGGCGTCGTGACATCCTCAGGGTCCAGCTGGTCCGGATATTCGAGCTGCTCGCTGATGCTGGCGTCATCAGTCAAGTGTATGTGACCCTCAGTCATCTAGTGTAACCACTTAATTAGGAATTTATTTTTATATATGCACTTTATAAACATTCTAAACTTTTCTTTTTACAGAGCAAGTGGAGGGTTGGATCCAGAGAGCCATTCTCTGAATAGCACGCTGCTCGAGTATGTTGATCTGACCAGGCAACTGCTCGAGGCTGAGAATGACAAAGACTCGGACACTCTGAAGGACATCCGCTGTCACTTCAGTGCCCTTGTGGCCAACATCATTCAGAATGTCCCAGGTATATCTCCTAATTTAAACAAATGCTTACCTGCGCTGAGACCGAAGCAATGTCCTCCGTTTAATCTTGTGTGTCAATGTCTTTGCTGATTATGTTCAGTGAACCAGAGGAGGACCATCTTCCCCCAGCAATCGCTGCGACACAGTCTGTTCATGCTGTTCAGTCACTGGGCCGGGCCCTTCAGCATTATGTTCACACCCTTAGACCGTTACAGCGACAGAAATATCCAGATCAACCGCCATCAGTACTGTGCACTGAAGGTGCAACATCTAGAAATTGACAGAAAATCAGCTTTTTACATACTGTTTCATGCACATCACTGATCAGCCAGCATCCTTGTTGTTGTTCCAGGCCATGTCTGCAGTGTTATGTTGTGGACCTGTAGCTGACAATGTAGGGCTCTCCTCTGATGGCTACCTCTACAAGTGGCTGGACAATATCCTGGATTCTCAGGACAAGAAGGTCAGAGAAAAGCTGCCATTTTCAATCTATTCTAACTAAAACTGCCATAAAAAGCCAGTTTTAGTTAACCCATGTTTATGTAATGGGTTATTTAAACTAATGTGTTTTGCAGTGTAGCTCATAAAAGACATCTTGTAAGGAAGGTTTCATTAGTACTGCTGTTATGTTAAAACCACTGGTGTCTCAGATCTAAGCAAAAGGTTTCCTGCAGTGTCAGACCTGTGACTCAAGCATGGTGGCAATAGTGATACAAGTGTGAACGCCACCTCCCCGTATTTCAAACCACAGTCTTTTCCTCCTGAACCTAAACAGCGAGTGAAACCTGACCTTAAACAAACCGTACGTTATCCAGTTAAGCTTTATATTCACTATCTAACTAAAGGTGATATATGCTCTACAGCAGGGCTCACCAACCTTTTTGAAAGTGAGAGCTACTTCTTGGCTACTGATTAATGTGAAGGGCTACCAGTTTGACACACACTTCTGAAATAACAATTTTCTTCAATTTAACTTTAATTATATGTTATCATTAATAATTAATTTAATTCATCTATGTAAAGACACTGATTATGGCAACTGTTTCTGTGGAGACCAGCTAGCGTGATCTAATATTTAAAAAC
>VURO01028380.1:87930-100430 GCA_015108175.1 Pelvicachromis taeniatus
CTGATTATGGCAACTGTTTCTGTGGAGACCAGCTAGCGCTGATCTAATATTTAATAATAAACATTTTTTTTTATATATTATCTCTAACAAATTGACACCAATGCAATTGTGATTTTTTTTTAAATAGTAACAAAATATAAAAATAGATGCAGCTTACTGGTAAGTTGTTATAGTGAGCTATTTTTTAGAACAGGCCCCTCATGTGGTCCTTGCGGGCTACCTGGTGCCCGTGGGCACCATGTTGGTGACCCCTGCTCTACATATTTATATGGTTAAATGTTACTAATTACTTTTACAGTATAATAATTGTCTCTGGTCATTAAATAAATGTCACACCTCAGAATCCCTGTGTTATGACCAGTCACAAAGCCTGAGTAGTCCTGAGGTCAAAGTTACCAGCACGCATTCGTTTCATTTGACGCTAGCACCACACAGTGGCGTGCAGAGGTACTGCAATAAAGTGCTTCTAACTGTTTACATTTACAGGTCGACATAATTAAAATGAATACAATAAATGACTTGCACTTGGTTAAAATGAAATGTCAGGTTAAAGTGATCTGATTGATTCTTAAAGGTTTTAATGATATATATGCTTGTTTTCTGCAGTTCACATCAACCCTCAGTCTTATAATTGTCATACTGGGTACTTATATTTGATATTAAGAGGTTATGTGTGAAACTTACCCGGGTTTTGTAGACTGAAGGAGAGATGTTCACGGTTGCTGTGTGGTTTCCTTTAGGTACACCAGCTGGGTTGTGAGGCTGTGATGTTGCTACTAGAACTGAATCCAGACCAGAGCAACCTCATGTTCTGGGCTGTGGACCGCTGCTACACTGGCTCCCGTCGTGTAGCTGCCGGCTGCTTCAGGGCCATTGCCAATGTCTTTCACAACAGGTACCACATGGTGCCGTCTTTGTCATTTCTTTAAGGTCCCCGTGGAGCCACCTACGCGTCACTTAAACACCGTATGTGTCATATTTCTTTTAGGGATTACCAGTTTGACACTGTGGTGCTGCTCAACCTGATTCTGTTCAAGGCGGCTGACTCTTCCAGGGAAATCTATGAGCTGTCCATGCAGCTGTTACAGGTTAGGATTTCTTTGCCCTACATGCTACATACATGCCCAAAAAACAGTGTCTTTACTCTTTAACTTAATAATCTGTGATTGTTTGTGTGAAACAGATCCTGGAGCCCAAGCTCTTCCGTTACGCCCACAAACTGGAGATTCAGCGGACAGACGGCATCCTGACCCCTCCCTCACCGCTGCCACACCTCTACTCTGTGTCTTACTACCAGCTGTCTGAGGAGCTTGCAAGGACTTACCCAGAGCTCACTTTGCCCATCTTCTCAGGTTTGCTACATGTATGACTGTACGATGCTTTGATCTGAGTAGCAGTGCGGTGTAATATGTGCAGTGTTAACGGAAACATCTCACGGAGAAACCGTTGATTTTAGATCAGATTAATTTTTAATGAGAAAAGAGTTTTGCTCACATTATTATAGCTAAAGTTCATTCAAATAGAAGTGTAGCCACTTTGCAACCATCTTGGTAACTGTCAATCCTTTTACCCCACCCCCACCCCCACCCCCACCCCCAGGGGTGCCTTACAGTCATGAGCCAATGTGGCTCATGACTGTAAGGCACCCCTGTCTTAATGGCTGTTTCTCAGTCGCAAGTACGCGAGTCTGGACTCGCGTTCTCGGCAAGACCGGACATGCTGAGATGTGCAATTGGAACGCCAGCGTACTCGATGATGTCACGGGTCATGTGAACGTGACCGGGCTGGTCTCGCGAAATGCATGACGGGTTATTTGGCTCCACCAAGTCCACACAAGTCACCGCCGACGCATGCTCGATAAAACGGGCGGAGCCAAAACACATCCAGGAACTTTTCGCGTTCTCGGCTTGATGCGTACTCTGAATTGGGACAGTACTCGTCTCCAACTGATGACGTATAACGAGTCTGCGAGAACGCAAGTACACATATTGAGACACAGCCAATGTCTTTGTTTGTACTATCCACAGAGGTGAGTCAGCGTATCCAGACAGCACATCCTGGTGGTCGTCAAGTTATGTTGCACTACCTCCTACCTTGGATGAATAACGTGGAGCTGGTTGACTTCAAACCAACTGCACGGCGACCAGAGGACTGCTGCAGTGGCGAGGATGATGAGGATGCGCAAGACCGAGAAATTATGATGGTCAATAGCCGTCGCTGGCTCCGTGGAGAGGGCTGGGGGTCCCCTCGTGCTACAACCATGGTGCTAAACAACCTCATGTTCATGACCGCTAAGGTGAAACAGCGAACATACCATCTACACATGTACATCTTAGAATGCTGGTCGGGTAAATTCACTGATCTCTAAATGTATTTATTTTTTGACAGTATGGCGATGAGTTTGCATTGTCCGAGATCGAGAATGTCTGGACTACATTAGCAGATAGTTGGCCAAAGAACCTCAAAATCATTCTTCACTTCCTCATCAGTATGTCTGGAGTGGGCAGCGAGCCCAGCCTCTTGCCCTATGTAAGTTGCAGCACACTGGTGTCACGTGCCATGCACGCGTGTCTGATGCTTAATCTTCATGTTATGCGTGTCCTCAGGTGAAACGAGTGGTGGTTTTCTTGGGCAGAGACAAGACTATGCAGCTGCTGGAGGAGTTGATGTGTGAACTTGAGTTGACTGATCCAGTCAGCTCAGCTGTCACTCACATGGACAACCCCCCTTATTATCGCATCACCTCCAGTTACAAGATTCCTTCGGTCACCTCAGGTTAATGAGCCCAGGTTCACAGCTTAGGCCAAGAGGTCATATGTTTCTGGTGCCAGGAGATAAATGTTTGATGTCTGCTTTCTCAGGAACAACCTCCAGCAGCAATACCATGGTGCCAGGAAATGACGCTCATCATGACAGCAAGATGAAGGACTCAAACATGGATGACGGGTACGAAATAAAGACCAGCAGTGCTCTGTTATTATTAGATGGCACGAATAGAGGAAAAACACAAACGCGTCTGTCGTGTTTTATGCTGAAGATGTGAAATAAGCGCATGAACGTACATTCAGGAGTTTAAGGTTTGAAGCACTTTCACTGGCTTTATTATATAGGCTCTCAGGCTACATCCGTCCTTTGTATACAGTCTGTGGCTTCATGAGTTAAATGTTCCTGTTGTATTGGAGTAAAGCTCCTGGCTAGTGAGCAAAACGTGTCACTGTCCTTCTAAAAAAGCACGTCTGTTATGTAGTTGCACGCACCTGGACATCTACGGCGGTCTGAACAGCAACCTGAACCGCCAGCACCACCGTCTGGAGTCTCGTTACAGCAGCAGTTCTGGAGGCTCCTATGAAGACGAGAAGAGTAAGCAGGGCCTCTTCTCTTCTCTCCACTCTACACTACATTAGTTTATTTCACCCACTACCATACCTCCTAATCGTCTCTATTTTGCAGGTGACTCCATGCCGCTTTATGCTAACTGGCGATTAAAAGTGATGGATCACAATCAGCCAGAGCCTCTCCCCTTCCCACCAACAGGAGGCTGCTGGTCCCCTCTTGTGGACTATTTGCCAGAGACAAACACACCTGCTGTCCCTCTCCACAGGTACACCGAAGTCCACTTTTTCTCTGACCAATCATTGCGCTGTTGGCTTGTTTTTATAATCCAGTGCCCTTTTTCTGTTTTTCAGATGTAACATTGCAGTCATCTTACTCACAGACCTCATTGTTGACTATGGGGTCAAAGTAGAATGGAGTGCCTACCTACAACTCCTGCTACATGCAGTTTTCTTAGGTAAATCACTTTGTTTGTGTCCTGCTTTATATGCAAAAGGTTTTAAGCCTCTTTGGGGTTTTTGTATAAATAATGATTTACTAGGTCTGTAAATTCAAGTTGCATGACATGAGATGTCTTTCTCAGGTTTAGACCACCAGCACCCAGAGGTCTATGAGCACTGCAAGCGCCTGCTGCTTCACTTGCTCATAGTTCAGGGCGCCAATAGCAGTGTTCAGTCTGTCGCTATGGTGCTTTTACGCAACAGAGACTACAATGATCCAAGGGTCCTGACTGTGAAGCCTGTAGCTCAAGACTTCAACCTCACAGGTGAGTTCACCCTCACAGGTGAGTTCAACCTCACAGGTGAGTTCAACCTCACAGGTGAGTTCAACCTCACAGGTGAGTTCAACCTCACAGGTGAGTTCAACCTCACAGGTGAGTTCAACCTCACAGGTGAGTTCACCCTCACAGGTGAGTTCAACCTCACAGGTGAGTTCAACCTCACAGGTGAGTTTAACCTCACAGGTGAGTTCCTCACAGGTGAGTTCAACCTCACAGGTGAGTTCAACCTCACAGGTGAGTTTAACCTCACAGGTGAGTTCAACCTCACAGGTGAGTTCACCCTCACAGGTGAGTTCAACCTCACAGGTGAGTTCAACCTCACAGGTAATAATGAGGAACATGTGCAGACTCGCTGTCAGCTATGATTGCTTTTTGGCTATTTTAAAATGAAGAAAAAACAACAGGACACATATTGCTGCAGGGCCAAACTTGACCACTGGGTGGCAGCAACTTCCTGTCACTATATAGACAGATTTCTGTCTATATAGTGTATTAGTGTATATAGTATTATTGTTCCATAGAAAAGGCTTCATTGAAAGAGACCGTTTATTTTCTACTGCTGAAATTAAGATAAAGTCATGTGTGTCTAACCCAGCAGGAGAGCAGTGAATCATAGTTTTTATACAAACACTATTTAGCATACCTTCACTGCTGGACACCAACTTATGGTTCTTATGTTATTAACAGTTTTTCCTTTTCTCTATAAATAAATGTTTAGTCGACGCGAGCCACCGGGCTGGTAAAGCGCCGGCAGAAAACCTGACAATGGGCTTTGTCCCTGTAGGAATACAAGAGCTTTTG
This sequence comes from Pelvicachromis taeniatus, assembly GCA_015108175.1. Lineage (NCBI taxonomy): Eukaryota > Metazoa > Chordata > Actinopteri > Cichliformes > Cichlidae > Pelvicachromis > Pelvicachromis taeniatus. The sequence continues at coordinate 92,846 of VURO01028380.1, forward strand.
CCAGACTGTCAGCCGTCGCCGATGACGGACTCTGGCCTGAGCTCCAGCTCGACGTCGTCCAGTATAAGCCTGGGTGCAGGGGCCGGTGCTGTGTCGCACCTGTCTCCCACACTTCTGAGTGAGGTCGACGTCACTGTGGAACCTGACGAGAAGGCCAAAGCTCTGATTGAGTTTATAACGTCGAGGTGAGAAGAGACTCTTTTTTTTTTTTTTTTTTAAATCAGCATTTTCCCAGAAATCAATCAATGAATTTATAAGCACATTTCAAACATGTTGACCAAAGTGCTGTACATAGTGAAAAGTAGAACAAACATGCTCCATCACAATTAAAAGCTAGTGAGTGAAGATGAGTTTTCAGGCGGGTTTTAAAGACGTCGAGTGTTGGAGAGGCAGACCGTAGGGCCCGGCCTCCTCTGTGGTTTAGCCTGCTTCTACGGACAATCAGCAGCAGCTGATGGTATCAGAGAGGTAATCCATTTAGAGACTTAAAAACGAGCAATAAAAGCTTAATTCTACAACGTGCTGGAAGCCGGTGTGAAATGTCACTACGTGCTTCTTTTTAGCACTTAGAAATGTGTATAACTTGACTTAGTATGCATTTCTATGCACACATTGTTTGATGTTACTCATTGTGACACTGATCTGCTTTCATGCTTCCAGCAGTGTCTGAAAGGATTGGGGTACTTTGATTTGCATGGGTTTGATTTCTTTGCTCGGTGTGATAACACTAAATGTTTCGATGGTGTTTCCGGGTCATGTCCTCATGTTGACTCTTATCTTGTAGAAAACGCGGCCCACTCTGGAATCACGAGGATGTGTCGCCTAAGAACTCCAACATTAAGAGTGCTGAACAGCTGAGCGCTTTTGTCAGACACGTGGTGACCGTCTTTAAGCATTCCCAGACAGGTCTGTAGGCTTCACGGCTACTGGATTTTTATTCGGCGCTTTTGTCATATTTACCCGTTTGTGCTGGCGTATCCTTTCAGGTTTCCAACTGGACTCGTTGCTGAGTGAAGTAGCTCTACGGTCGGCTCTGTCATGTTCTTCTCGCCACTATGCTGGTCGCTCTTTCCAGATTTTCAGGGCACTCAAACAGCCTCTGACTCCTGCCACGCTGTCTGACATTTTGTCTCGACTGGTTGAGACTGTGGGAGACCCCGGAGAGGAAGCTCAGGTCAGGACATTTTCAGAAAAAGCCTGCTCTTCTACTGGCGGTGTCAAAATGCATAACACGAAACAACGTTTTAAAGGTTTTATTGAGTCTGACCACGTGATCATTCGGCTACTAAAAACATTTCTGCTCGTGTTAGTTCAGGAGAAAGCCAGCAAAATATAGACTAGAGCTAAGTTTTTAATAAGACATGTCACATGTTGCTGACTTCTCCTCCGTTTGCTCCACAGGGCTTTGTCATTGAGCTTCTCCTGACGCTGGAGTCTGGCATTGACACGCTGGCCGACACGGTGAAAAACTATGACCTCCTCACTGCCTTGGCACAGTAAGTCCTCTCGTTGGTAGCTTCATTATTTTACTGTTTGGATTCTTCTTGTTTTGACTAACATCCTGACACGTTTTCAATACCTGTGTGCAAATTTCTGCTTGACAGAAGCTCCGCCCACGACCACCTGTTGGGGGCCAAGTTCGCTGCCAACAGGAAAAGCACAGGCCAGCTGAATATGAACAGTAGTGGTCTGTTGCATTATGTCCACACGCGCAGCAACTCCCTTCGAGCCAGCCTGATGATGGGTGAACGAAAAGCTGACAGGCGCCGCAGTAACACCCTGGACATCGCTGACCGACTTGGTGGCAGCTATGCAAACCTGGCTCGCACGCGGAGCTTATCATCACTAAGCAGAGGAGGTCCGGGAAGTCCAGGAGGGGACTCTGCGCCACCCGTGGACCCTTCAAATCTGATGGCCACTGTATTCTGGATCGCTGTGTCGTTGCTCGAGTCGGACTACGAGTTTGAGTACCTGCTGGCTCTGCGACTGCTCAACAAGCTGCTGAGCCAGCTGCCCCTGGACCGCGCGGACAGCAGAGAACGTCTGGAGATGGTCCAAAACAAGCTGAAGTGGTACAACTTCCCTGGTCTGCTGCAACTCTTCCTGAAGGGCTTCACCTCTGCTGCCACCCAGGAGCTAACCATCCACCTGCTCAGTAAGCTCATCAGTGTCTCCAGGCAAACACTGGTAGACCCTTCACAAGTAGCAGGTAACTAATTACTTTTTAGTTAGTTAGTTGGGTGTCTCTGTCATTGCAGTACATCTTAGCATCTGTTAAATAAGGTCATACAAGGATTTTGTCCTGTCTATACTTGGACCTGTGACTTGTGTCCATTGTGACCCCAGAAAACTCATCTCAGCCCACTTCCTTTTATTTGTATTGATTCGACTTTGACTTCATGTCTGCAGGTTTTCCTCTGAACATCCTGTGCCTCCTGCCGCATCTCATCCAGCACTTTGACAACCCCACTCCCTTCTGTAAGGAGACAGCCGATAAGATTGCCAAAGTGTGTGCGGATGAGAAGTCGGCCACACTGTCTAACCTGGCCCATATGATGAGCCTTTACAGCACACACAGCTACTCCCGCGACTGCACCAACTGGATCAACGTGGTCTGTCGTTACCTCCACGATGCCTTTGCAGAGAAAACTTTGAATCTGGTCACTTACTTGGCTGAGGTATGTGAGACAAAGGCCACGCTTCTTTATGCTGGTCACGAATGGAAAAATGACACATGTCATTTCTGTCTCCATCAGCTGCTAGAGAAGGGTCTTCCCGGCATGCAGCAGTCCCTGTTGCAGATCATCTATAGCTTGCTGAGTCATATTGACCTGTCAGCAGCTCCCGTCAAACAGTTCAACCTTGAGATCATGAAGATCATTGGCAAATATGTTCAGGTGAGCCTTTATGTCACTGGACCGCCTGAGAGACCGACCGTAGGGTTAAAGGAGGAACTCTTGATATTTTGCCCACTGATTTAAGATGCATTGTGGAGGGCTCATTGAATTCCTATTGCTGCTAATTGTAAAGTGTAGGATTACGTCTACTGCTAGTGTGAGGTCATGCAACAAGAAGCAATTATTTTGTAGGATTTGCTTTTAATTAAACAACATTTGCCCGAAAGCCTGGCGTGTGTGTGTGTGTGTGTGTGTGTGTGTGTGTGTGTGTGTGTGTGTGTGTGTGTGTGTGTGTGTGTGTGTGTGTGTGTGTGTGTGTGTGTGTGTGTGTGTGTGTGTGTTATACTAAGAACACAGTAACTGCTTCTCACTTGCGTCTTCATCTGACAGCAATACTGCCATAAGCTGCTTTTTGCCGTCCTAGCTAACTGTCAGTGTTTCCTTTTGTGCATTCCACAACAGGAAATGTTGTATTTGTGCATGTAGAGATGTTTAGTATATGTGCACTAATGTGAACTGCAAGCTTTTTGTGTTAAGCCTCGTTTCTGGTGTGGACCTGAAATGCTCGTTCACGTTGATAAACTGCTCGGAAACGCTGACGCAGCTTCCTTCTCACCGTGACTTTGTTATGTTTTTTTTCAGAGCCCACATTGGAAAGAGGCCCAAAACATTTTGAAGTTGGTTGTGTCCCGATCAGCCAGCCTTGTTGTTCCAGAAGATGTGCAACGCTCCTACAGCTCTGAGTCCTGCAGCTCACCAGAAATTGCCTTCACGCGCATATTCAACAACTCGTCCAAAGAGCTGCCCGGCAAGACTCTGGACTTCCACTTTGACATCTCAGAGGTCGGTGTCCTACTTTCCCTGAGTAGGACTTTCTCTGCTCACGATATTTACCTTTGATTTTATCACTAATCTGTGTTATTTGACTCTATAGACACCAATAATCGGGCATAAGTATGGTGATCAGCGTACTGCAGCAGGCAGGAATGGAAAGCCACAGGTGATTGCTGTCACACGAAGTACCTCCTCTACATCATCTGGATCTAACTCCAATGGGCTGGTCCAAGTAAGCTGGAAGAGACCACAACTCTCTCAGGTACCTTCTCAGACTGACACAAACAAACCTGCACTCAAGGTGACGCCACACCTGAGCTGTGATCTGTCTTTAATGAGCTCAACGTGTCTCCAACAGAAACACAACAGAATGATTCAAACATGTATTTTACACACACAGCCGCAAAAAGAAAGACTTTTACTACATACACACTTGCTCATTTCTGCCTGTTGCTATTATTAACACGTTTCGCTCCCATTGCACTGCCTGTAGATGTGTTGTTGTTAAAAGACCATCTGAAAGGATTCGACCTGGTCAGTGTGTCATTTTGTCATCTGGCATGTTTTCTTCTTACAGAGAAGAACCAGAGAGCGGCTGATGAATGTCCTGTCTTTATGTGGTCCAGAATCAGGCATCCCAAAAAATCCATCAGTAAGACTCCTCTCCTGCTCTAAACCTTCAGATGAGGTCTCTGTAAAATCACCGACACGCTTCTTCTAGGCTGTCTTTGTGGTGGTGTTTGAATAATTTGGACTTCTCAGATTTGATAGATTTAGAAAAACTGTATTCATTTCCTGACATCAAAGCACCATTTTCTTTCCACCCCGTGCAGGTGGTATTCTCATCCAATGAGGACCTGGACTCTGCAGACCAGCAGACTAGTCTTATACCCACAGTGGAGGAGGTCGTCAGAGAGGAGGAGGTGCAGGGAGAGGACACAGGCAGCGAGCAGCAGTTTGGAGTCTTTAAGGACTTTGACTTCTTGGATGTGGAGCTGGAGGATGCTGAGGTGAGAAAGCACCTTCAAATGGCCCCGCCCGTATGACGGGACGATAGAAAGATGATAATTTGAGGGAACTTATAGCAGGTGGAAAGTGACTGCTCAGTTGAAAGGTTTTCTAGTTGCATGTAGTGTAGGGAGCTAGAAGGTCTGTGCTCTGTTCAGTCCTGTTGACCATGCTGTTTGACAGATTAACATTAATGTCTTGTTTGTCAGAATTGCCTGCCTTGTTCTAACTATAGCAGTAGGAAAAAAATGTGTCCTTCTTAAGTCTACTAACATACGTATTCCTTCTCTTCTCTTGCCACAAGGAGCTGCAGGTAAGTGTGAAGCCAAGAAGCTACTAAGATGTGTTGTTGTTGTTGTTTTCGGTGGCCCAGTGTCTCCCTTTGTCATCCAGTAAAGTGCAGCACTACCTTTTGATTTGAAATCATTGCTCCTGTGGTTGTGAACCCTTTGTAGTTGTAGATCATTGCATCATTTACCCATGGACAAAATCATGTCGTCCGCTCAATCACACGAGTGTCTTATTTACTTTTTAAGTTGTGTATTTTGCATTTGTGTCGTTCTTGGTTTGCTTGTTTTGTGATATCTAACCCGGGCGGTATCGTTTTGCCCACGGTCCTCATTGCCGTTTCCTTGGTTGTCCTGCAGGGGGAGAGCATGGACAACTTCAACTGGGGTGTGCGGCGTCGCTCCCTGGAGAGCATGGACAAAGGGGACACGCCGTCTTTGCAGGAGTGCCAATACACGGGCAGCACGCCAAGCCTCAACCTCACCAACCACGAGGACACCGACGAATCGTCTGAGGAGGAGGTACTGAGCGCTAGCCAGATTCTCACCCGCTCTGGCCTTGTAAGTCTCACTCTAATCAGGGTCCCCCACCCCACCCGGCCACCATGCTCCCCACACAGCCCGCTGGCATGGTGTGCGTGTGTGCGTGCGTGCGTGTGTGTGTGTGTGCGCATACTGTGCTGGAGCTTCCAGTGCGGACAGCGGCTACACGCTTGCTTCTTCGCTGGTGGTAGAGCCCCTTTTTAAATCTCAGCCCACTCCCTCTAGCTTCAACATTAATGCTTTCATTGTTTCCATTTTAATTCTGGTAAGTGCAGCCTACGACACTTTTTAAAAACCTATTAGAAATTTATTCTGAATAAAAATCTTTACATATAAAATAACTCCAAATTTTCAACCCAGCATGTTTCTTTTGCATAGTTTTAAGAGTTTGGCTGCTTTTCTTTAACCTTCTTCGTTTTCTTTGGCTTTCCCAGCAAGGCCTTTCTCTACATCTGCTCGTAGCTCCTCAGTCTAATACAGATGTTTTCTTTCTCTCGTTTTCTGCCCGTCTTGGTTTGGTAGTGCACGGTGAGAGAATGAGCTTTTGGCTTTAGTGCCCCCTGAGACTTTGTAGTCATGCATTATATTACAGACTAGAAAAACGAGCATGCAGGATTTCTGTGTTATTTACGCAGAATTTTGAATCAGATAACCTGTTTGTAAAATGTAATTGATGTTATTGATGCTAGCATGGTCTGATGCCTGAAACCATTTTTTTAAAGATGCAGTAATGACTAAAATGACTAAACATGCTCTGCTTGATAAAGAAACAGGAGTGATGATGTTGCAAGTTGTCAAAAGTGAATGAATTCGTCAGCGTGCCTGCTTTACTAAGATTAAAACGTATCGCTTTATGCTGATGATCTAACTTTGTTTATTACAAAAATACTGAGATTCTGTTTTACTGCACTTCATGAAGACATTTGGGGATATCTTAGGACATACAGTGACTAAATTTAAGTTTCAAAATATTACTGACTGCTTACTCAACATACCTAATATAACGCACATACAGAAACCAAAGCGAGGACTTGTAATCGGCACCTAATCTGGACCTCTGATGAAAGAATTCAGTGGTTAAATGGGCAGACTGATGTTGTATGGGTAATTGGTAGGATCAGTATTTGAAAAAATAAATTACTTTGTTTTGTACATGTGGTTATCCCACTGCAGAGTGATCAGTTTAGAGGAAAAACCAACAATCAATAGGTGGAAATCATATGTAAAATTGCCTGTTATTATTGTCTTTAATTATTTTGTATGAGACAGGTTTTTCAGAACAAAGTCCATTATTTTTTATTTTGTTGCAATCATTTTTGTCACTGTGTACACACAATCTTATAGCCTACAACGACCTGTTTCCGTGTATTTATACCTCATGATTAAAGAAGTCCAATCCTCTTCTTTCTGACAACTTCTCGAGACCATTATGTTCGAAGTACCTGACTTCAAGTTTTGAAATAGTTGGCTTTAGGCATTAGTACACCTTCAATAAAGGTTTACATCATACTAGACCATGTACACTTTAGTCTGTATTGTGTTCATGTGTCCCTCAGCAAAAAAGCCAAACAGATGTTTTTCTTTGTTCTAGCTGAACAGTGATTCTGCCACGGATGACACTGCGTCCAACCACGTGGACTCTTTGCAGCAGTCCCAAGAGTCCTCCAGCAGTGCAATGACGGAGGAGGCTACTGTCCTGCCCACTCTGCCCTCTGCACCCTCCCTCCCTCGCCTGGATAGTCCCATGTTGGAGATGACCCACTCAGACAGCACCAGCAGTCAGCTGCCTGAGGTGCGATCAATCGGGAGCAACAATAAACTGTGGCGCTCGGGTGCTATTTAGCTTTCCTTTTCCTGTCTGTTCGTTTCGTATCTGCTTTTGCTGTATTTGTTGGCCTGTCTGTCATTTAGACAAACGCTCAGCAACCTTTTGCTGTGGATAGGATGGGGTAAAAGTGCTGGTTCTGAGGGGCTGTGTGGCTGCTGTCGGGTTAAGATCTAAGTGCACGTGTGTGT
>VURO01028384.1:0-16215 GCA_015108175.1 Pelvicachromis taeniatus
TGGCGGAAAGGCATGTGATCAGACACGGAAAAGAGTGATATGTTGGTCACATGTCCGTCCGCCAAACAATGTAGTGCCATACGAATTAGCGCGAAAAGGAGACTAGATTAGCAAGCTGGCTCTCGCTGGCCCTGTACCCATATCTGCAGCAGGTCTCCAAGGTGAACAGCCTCTGGCATGTTAGAACAAGGCAGCTAAGGGAAGTCGGCAAGTCAGATCCATAACTTTGGGATAAGGATTGGCTCTAAGGGCTGGGTCGGTCGGGCGGCGGTGCGCGGCCCACTTTGCGGGGCTCTTCCGAGGCTGGTGGAGCAGTCGCTCCGTTGCCCTTCACCTGCAAGGCGGGCTGTGCACCGCCGCTACTAGCAACTAGCCCGCTAGCGCTACTAGCCGGTGTAGTAGCGCTCGCTAGCGCTACTAGCCCGCTCGCTAGCGCACCTGAGGCTTTTAGTCTGGTGCAGGTAATGTATGAACAAAATATGATTTTTTTCATAATTTCAAGTTGTGCGGCTAATATTCAGGTGCGCTCTGTAGTCCGGAAAATACGGTTTATTTATTTATTTATTTAGCAGAAACGGGAGGCCAAAACATTATCTACAGCAGATAAACAGTGTCTGAAAGTCGTGTGCTTATCAAACAGGAAAGAAATCTCTTCACTGAGGCCTCATCAGAAATGGTCTGGGTGGAAGTGTGACTGTCAAGACGTTAAGGAAGGGAAACAGGGAGGAAAGGCTGAGGTGTGCCAAATTATACAAGAACTGGACTTTGGGAAATAGAAAAAAAAAATCTGTGGCAACAGGTCTGATGGAGTGAGAAATCTTAATTTTTAAATTTTAGTCTGTCATCAGTATGTATGGTGGAGGACAGAGGAGTGGTGAGTATCTGCAACCATCTGTGACTTCATTTTTCAGCATGGCAGTGATCCCAAACACACTGCCAATGCAGCAAACACATACCTGGATAGAAAAACACTATCAGTCATGGATTGACCTCCCCAGAGTTCAGACTTCAACATTTCTGAAGCAGTGTGGGATCATCTTGACAGAGAGCGGAACAAAAAGCAGCCAGTATCCAAACAAGAGCTTTGAAAATCCTTCAAGATGCCTGGAGTAATATTCGTGTACATGTACAAACTGTTGGTGCCTTATATACTGCATTTCCAAATTTGTTTACACGTCTCAGTAAATCGTTGCACCCATTTCCAATTTTCCTAGCAAAATATAAAGAACTGAGGGGTGGCTTGAGACTTTTGCACAGCACTAGATGCATGTGGTGATTTTTATTAGAGAGACAATGAAAGACAACAAAAAATAGACAGAAATAAGTTTGACAGATTTTCAGTTTTACTCTAACATGTCAGAGTATTTATTATATCCTGAAACGTTACAGCTGCATCTGTAGTTCCAGGTTCCCAAGAGGATTGTGTTTTCTTGTTTGGAAATCAAGAAAACACAATCTGGGTGTTGCTATTATCCCAGGTCAGCCTGTCAAAATATATATACACTGTGCACATTGGATTTTTAAAATAAAAACACTCCCTCACTGCATATCTGTACAAAGAGTACTTTTACAGAATGTAGTCGATGTTTTGGGAGATCATTTATTCCTTTTATATCCCTGTGCCTCTGTTTCACTTGCCTAGTTTCTACATTTAATGTATTTAATGTATTGTAGGTCTTTATGCAAATACAGGCTAATCTGTGACAGGTTCATTTATAGATAATCTCAGATTCAGAAGTAAAACTATTTAAATATAAAGTAATATAAAGTAAACGTTACAACGTGGCGGTCCATGTGACTTGATTCCAGGTGGCAGTTAAGCATCATGCATATGGTCCATTGTCATGATTTATTAGCTTATTGTTTCTCTCCGTGCCGTTCCAATCCCAGTAATGGACTGCAGCTTAATCGGCTTGAACTTTCAACACTACTTATCTCTCACCGCCTGGGCACATAACCCCTGATAGGTGATACCCTTCCAACAAGGGCCGCTTGATTCATGTCAGTCTTTATATGGGCGTTTATATTTCAGGCTTTTCTAGCATCTTTCAGTATGGAAAGATGGAGTAATTTAATAAGGACCTACAATAAAATAACTGAATCCTTCTTTGTCTGGTGTATGAGCTAGTTATTTCTGGATTGAGAATCAGTGTGAACTTCTCTTCGTTTTCTTCCACCTATAAAACTGCCACTCTTGTCTGCTTCTCTTTTACACAATTAAACACAGATTCCAAACCCTGCTCCACGCCCAGCCCATTTTCAGTGTGTTTTTCATCTTTTTTTCTTTCTTTTTTTTGAACTCTTTTTTTAAAAGCATACAGTCTTACACAAAGGAAAAACTTGTGAATCACTCCTTAGCATCGTGTTTCAGGAGTTGAGTAACAACATAAATCTTTTTACATCAGACCAGCTGGTTCCAACAGCTAATTATAAACTTGCCTCATTTCATCAGAATAAACTGAAATCACTCATGTAGGTTTTTGTATATCTGCAGGTGTAAAACACACTCTAAAAATAAATCACACCATGCAATGGTCTTGAGTTGTACTTTTCCTATGTTAAAGTTACAGTTTGGTAATGGCCACTATATACAAAAGAAGATTAGGAATTTATATTTGTCACCATGCCTCCACACCTCCCCACTGTCCCACATGTATACTTAGTGGGCTGCAAAGCCCCCACCCCCCAGCAAAGACCACAGCAGGCATCATTAACAGACAGATGTGACATTTATTAACACAAATACAGCACAAAGGAGCCAAAGTGGAGGTGGGTAGCAAAGTGGCTTGCAGATGTGCAGCAACTGTGACTATGCTAAATAACATGGCCCTTAATGAGATAGCCAAATGTGTTTTTAGGCTGATGTGGGCAGGTATGTTTAAGGCACAGATATAAAAAAACAAAACAGAATGAAAAACTCTTACCTGCAGTAGGATCTTATTTCCATCGTAGTCCTCCGTTTGCCAGCGCACCTCACTAATTGGGCTGCAAGGGTGTGGCAGCAGGGGCACCAGCACTCCAACGTCCCGGACCCTCACCTCCATTACTGCCGAGTCCAACACCAGGGGACTGTGACCTCGTGGGAGTCTCTTAAAGGACAGCTGGATCTCCATATCAGGGTTGGAGTACACCACAAAGAAGCAAAAGTCATCCTTCTTTTGTGCTACCCTCCGCTGAAGCAACAGCTTGTACAGCCGCACCATATCAACATAGTTTTCATGGCGGCAATAGATTGTAAATCGCACGATTTCCTTCCCATAGTGGACCTGCCGCACAGCCCAGAGCGGCGTGCCGGAAGACAGAGTGAAAAAGTCCTGACTGCACGGGGTCAGCGGTAGCATCCGCCGGCCATTGCTGACTTTTTCAGTATGGTGGTAGTGCCAGGGCGGGCGCTGCAGAGCACGGTGCAGCATCAGTATGTGCTCATCACCGCCGTAGGCCTCCTGGAGGAACAGGATGACCGCCAGGGCTGGCTGGCAGGCTGAAGCTGGATTTCCATTTTGATGTCGCTTTGCCCTCGGTCGCTGCGAGGCGGAGGCCCGCTCTGAGACCCTGAAGAGCTGCAGTTCAGGGTGAATCCACGCCAGCACGGCATCGGCAGCATGCTGCAGGAACTTGCCCTCGCCGGGGTCAGCAATGAGGTGGACGCTGACAAGGAAGGGATCCTGGAGCTCACCCATGGATAAGTCACCTCCACCAGCACACATGGAAGAAAAGGTAGAAGAAACAGGGAGGAAGGGAAGAAAATTAGATAAATTTGGGGGTTTTGTTGCGAACTTACAACAATGCGAATGCTTATATAATATGAATCTGTCGCTCCAAACTGTCTACATCTATCCATCTTTCTGCTAAGCAATTCCCTTGGACACTGGCAATTTTTTCTAACATATTAACTCTTTTCTTTGTTTACTTCTTTGTTCAGGTTTTCCCATATTTTCTCACTCCCCTTCCCCATTCCCACAGATTTCTAGATCTCAGCTCTCCATTTCACTCGTCCACATCCAACTCCATCTTTCATACAATTCTGATGTTTACCTTTCTCCCCTTTCTCCCTCCCTCATTTCTACCAGACTCATGTGGAGCAGGGCTCCTCTGTGGAGGCTCATTAGTGCCATTAGGAGTCATTACTGAAGCCCAGAGGAATGTTCCAGGCCACAGCGGGAGCGATGCATTCAGGTGTAGCCTCTCCCTGAACCCCCGACCTGGAAAATCTCTGCACCGTGATACAGGTGCTGCAAATCCACTTTTCTATGCTGCCGACACATTCACGTCAGTCCGTCTTTTCTTTCTTGCGTGTTACATGTAGAAAAACTCACACGGCTGCCTGTTATCTCCATGTACACTCACTCTTTGTTTTCAGAGAACTTTTGCTACAGTCTTTAATCCGAGTCCTCATGGGACTTGTCCCATTTTGTTTGTGCTTTGGGAAAGGACACACAGGCTACTTTCCCTGGCACAACATAGCGTTTCACCATTGCCAAAATCCCTCCATGAAACCGAGAGGCCAACCAGGGATGGGTTTTGTCTCTCGAGTCCCACCGGCCTTTGTAAAAGGACAGTTTCAACTTGACCAAAGAAGTGACATTTTCGAAATGTCACTCTGTGGTTACAATGAAGCAGCCCTAAATAATAGGTGTCCATTAGAGTCGCTATGAATGTAGCTATTAAATGATAAAAGCTTCGATAAAAGCAAGCTGTGGTGGGAAACATAAACTTGGGTACATTTCATTTATTTTCATGAATAAAAACACACAAAATACAATGAACAAAACAAATGCAAACAAAGATTTTATGTTTCAAATGTATTTTTAAGGGAAAATTAGTATATCAGCACCTCGTCCCCCTCAGCTCTCACTTAAAACACGCACACGATCTGATAGGCTTGTGTTGGGCCAGGTTGTGATTAGTTTTGTGGCATGTAAACACTGAAAATCTATAAGCAGAGTTGAAAGAAAATTACTTTTAATTTTGTCTACAGAGGTAATGACATCAGAATCAAGAATGTTCCACAGCAGGTTTAAGCGGGATGTCGGCACCGACATCCTGTAACACACATCTACACACCGACACACACAAAGAGAGACAGCACTGCTGTCATTAACGTCACCCTGATCCCCTTACGATCACTGTTAACATGTAGCTGGCACCAAGACACCAAACAAATGGATGATAGGGATCTTTAAGGGTATTTACTGTACAGCACATTGTACTGACACACAGACAGCTTGACGTCTTCACACTCGAGCTGCACACAGCTCTCCCAGGATCAGTTTTCATGAGTCAGAGACCTTTGCCCTAACCATCTTATTTCTGCCTCATTAGAAAACAAACAAAAACAGTTAAAGAAAAGAGTGACATAAAAAAAAAAATCAGTCATCATAAGAAATGCTTTCTTATTTAAAAAGATAAATAAATAAAAATCTCAGTTTCATGCTTTTACTTTGTCATTTTTTCCCCCGTTCCCGATCCCCTCACTCTTTTTTTCTGTCAACTGACAGAATGACAACTTTTGGGAGTATCGAGTCGGGACTAGATACAGTTTCCACAGTTTTCCTTTCTTTTGTAGCACGCAGCAGGAAACAGCAGGCCCCGGCCGTGTGCTCACTAATGGAAATACTGCATGTGGTTTTAGGTGAGGAAGCTGCATGGACAGAGCATGCAGGAGGCAATATACTCCAACATGCAAACAGTGAATGGAATATTAGTCTCTCTTTCTCTCTCTCTCTGTCTTTGCTTTTCCAGACTGTTGTGTTTCTTGTACCAGTGCATAAAGCTACTGAGCTACATGCTTGCATAAATCCACTGACAGGTCAGGATGTCGACATACTGACTTGTTCAAGGGAGATAGCTTAGATAAAACTAGTGAATAAGAAGCCGTTTATGTTTATTTGTCCACTGTTTAAGTCTGAAAATCTAAATTTGTTAGATTCACAGATGTCTCCCCGTTAAATGCAGCTGAAAGATAACCTGGCAAGCTTGTAGACAAGCTGTATGAGCTGCATTTGTTTGGCCCACTTTTCTAAAATATACAATTCCAATACCTTTACAAAGTGATACCTTTCTTGGCAATAAGGGTTAATGTGGAGCAGGAACACAAGAGAATAAATCAGAGATTAAGTCTCCCCAATCCTGTGAAGGGAACGTAAGGCGTTTGTGGGTAAAGCTCTGGAGAAGTGTGTCTCTAAGCTCTTAATCCACTTGAGTCTTCAAGCTAACTGACTCGATTGACTACATACAACTCATGCATGTGCATAACCATCATCAGCGCACACACAGAATAAAGTGGTGTGAAAAAGTGCTTTCCCCCTTCCTGAGTTCCATGTGTTTTGCATATTTGTCAGACTTACATGTTTCAGGTCATCAAGCTAATTTTTATGTTAGACAAAGACAACCCAATTAAATGCAAAATGCAGTTTTTTAAATGATGATCTCTCTTATTCAGGGAGAAAAGTTACCCAAACCTACTTGGTCCTGTGTAAAAAAGTACTCTTGTTAAGTCGTGAATTAACTGTGACTAGCCACATTCATTTTGAAAGTGGAGTTCAGTTTCACTAAACACACTTAGGTCTAATTACTGACAGACATGTTGAATCAAGAAATTATTAAATAGAACCAGTCTGACAAAGTAAAGCAGGCTAAAAGATCTCGAAAAAGGAACACATCATGCCACGATCTAAAGAAACACCTGTGAACTGTGGTGAAAACACCGAAATTACTCCAAGAGTGCAGCAACGACTCATCCAGGAGATCAAAAAAGGACCCCAGAACAACATTAAAGAACCGCAGGCTTGACATGTCTCAGTTAAGGTCAGAGCTAATGATTCAACAGTAGGAAAGGGACTTGGCAAAAATGGCATCCATGGGCGAGTTTAAGGAGAAAACCACTGCTGACCAAAAAGATCAAAAAGCCTCATCTCAGTTTTCAAAAAAACATCTTGACGATCCCCAAGACTTTTGGGAAAATGTTCTGTGGACTGACGAGACAAAAGTTTAACTTTTTGGAAGGTGTGTGTCCCATTACATCCGGTGTAAAACCAACACAGCATTTCAGAAAAGGAACATCACACCAACGGTAAAATATGGTGTTTGTAGTGTGACGGTCTGGGGTTGTTTAGTGCCTCAGGACCTGTAAGACTTGCTGTTTTAAATGGAACCATAAGTTCTGCTGTCTACCAAACATCCAGAAGGAGAATGTCCAGCCATCTGTTCTTGTTCTTGGGAAGTGCACTTATATTGGCCAATAATCCAAAACTAAAACCAGCAAGTCCACCAAGAAAAACGAATAGAAGACTTTGGAGTCAAAGTCCTGACCTGAAACCGATTGAGATGCTGTGACACGACCTTAAAAAGGTGGTTTGACTTATTAGTAAATTTGTTTGATGATCTGAAACATTTAAGTGTGACAAATACACACATAAAATAAATTCATGAAGGGGGCAGACACTTTTGCCCATTCATAAAGGGGACAGTCGTGTCTAATTCTCCGACTTTAACCTCGTCTCTGTGCATACGTGTTAACCAGGAACACATGCTCGCTGCCGTACCCGCAGATGACGACTTGAGATAAAACAACAAGCCTTCCAGCGAGCCCCTCCACATATGAGAGTGATTAGCAGCGAAAACTCAACCTCCCCTCGATGTATGTGTGTGCATGTGCATAGAAGACCTCCAGCTTTAGCTAGCTGGGCCTTCAGTGTAAAAACAAAACAACTGAACTTGGAAAATCAAGATGTGGGCCCCCTTTGTCGTCTACTAAGAAAGAAAAAAGGGGGTGGGGGGGGTGGGGGGGCAAGTTCCAAACCTCATACATCACTTTGAGTGACTGGTGCCAAAACATAATAAATGTAGTCTTCACACTAATATAAATCTTTTACTTATATTTTTCTGTCATTTCAAAGTGCTGCTCGCACACAGAAGCTGTTCTCACATTCAGATTCTGGCAAAGATTCTTTTTCTGAAGTCTCAAATGTGTGCCGTTTTCCCACTTTCTGATAACTATAGAGTATACATGCAGTCACAGTGGTGGATGCTGATTTTAAATGAGGAGGTCTGTGTTTGTTAACAGAATCACTGGACGCCAAAATCTGCTTCAGACCAATCTAAAAGCTCTCTTTGCAACAAATTTTTCAGGTCTCCATCTGTGTGACGTCAAAGAGGGCAAATATCGAGGAGCCAATCAGAAGAGTTCACTTAAAGGAAGGAGCTAAAATAGAAACAGAATAATGAGGGAAAAGGAACAAACAAAACACATTAAACTACTTGACTGGATATGCTGGTAAACCAATTTTGTGCTCATTACTCGGTACTGCATTTTCACATCATCAATCATTACCTGTCACTTCCCAACAACAACTTGGACATTTTTAATTACAGTAAAACATCGATAAGCCAGGTACCAACTCAGGAGGTTGTTAAACCTATGTGAAACCTAATAAATATTATTAATAGTATTTTACTTTTTTAATATAACAAATAGAACTTACCATCTCATTCTGTCTGCAGTTTTCTGAGTCGAGGCTTATCTGATCACCAAGCTGAACATACGTGTGAACTAGGGCTGGGACAACGCGTCGACGCAATCGATTACGTCGACACGTAAAATACGTCGACATAAAAAATTTTCGTCGATGCGTCATCACTTTCAAAAAAACACATTACCGCTACTCGCTGCGCCTTAAACACCCAACCTCCGTAAATGCAAAACTAATTTAAGCTGCTTAGCAGTAACATATATCATTAGATTCATCGATGCATCAAAAAATTAATCACTAGATTCATCGATTCGGAAAATAATCATTTTGCCCAGCCCTAGTGTGAACCCCTTTAACTTAAAGCTAAACAGTGCACCAATGAGAGGTCAAAAGCAATCAGCAATCCGCTCTGATGTAAAGACACAGACAACCAAATATAAAGCAGGGAACAGTTCCCAGTGACAGCACTGTTTACGTGTTCACGTTTGCTAAAAGTTGAGATGCACAGGTTTTTCAACCTAGAAAAAAATAAAAATAAAAATAAAAACACATGGAAGAGTTTTTGAAACCTGATTGGCCTCTTCATGAGACTTACAGGGGGAAAAAAAAAGAAAGACCCCACCCTTGAATCACAAGCAGGTTGACTGAGTTAAAGTGATATATTGCCGTCTTCTGAGATAAGAGCTCAGGCTTCTGTTTGGATCTCTGCTCGTCAGCCGCATCTCACACTGTGACCAACATACGTGGGAGAAAAAGAAAACGGCAAGTCTGCATTTCTTCACGTAATTAAATTCAACTGCATGAGTTGACGCAGTGAGAAAGAAAACAAGCTTGTTTACTTTGTTGTCTAGAAGACACAAAAGGACATGCTATATAACTTCTAAAGAGCAACATAAGCAAAGGGCTTGAACAAAAGGGAATTGCCGACTTCCTTTCCCAGAGCGCGATATACAAAGGGCTCTGTATGTGAAAGCTGCCAGCCGACAAGTTTCACAGAAGATAAAAGCAGTCAAACCAAAATGTTGAGATACTATTCCTGGCTTTAAACTACTGCTAGATTCAAACTTAAGAAGAAGATAGATTGATATGATAGTGAAGACTGCACAGCCAGGGTCATGGATGTCATGTGACTTTCATTGTTTGAATAGACGTGGAACGAGGCAGAACGGCTGAGGTGAGGGGCAAAAGGCAATTAAGTGGTAATGCTGTGACATGAACGAAGTCTGCTTTACTTAAACGTAGGCACAAGCTCACTGTGTGTGGACAGTAACTTTTGTTTTGGTGGTTTGGAGCTGCTCTAGAGCAGGTCATGTACTAATGGGAAGGTTGGTGGTTCGATCCCTGGCTGCGCCAGTCTGCATACCAAAGCATTCTTGGGCAAAATACTGAACCCTGAGTTGTTCCTGATGTGTTCATCAAAGTGTGAATGTGTATGAACAAATGGGCAAAATAGGCATGTTGTATAAAGTCCTTTGAAAGCTCAAGTACAACACTAAATCGCCGATCCATTTACCATTTATAGTCAACAAGATTCTCATAAAAAGACTGACAAACTGTCTTCGGTGCTGGTGAGCATGCATTTCTAAATCTTAGTTATGTAGATCGAGCAGCATAGTAAAAGCTCAATATAGTCAACTCAATTTTAAGTCCTCACAGGTTTAAATTTCTGAACCCAGTTCAACATGGATCCATGGAAAACCATCTCAAATCTTCCAGTTCGTCCAGGATCTGGGGATAATTAGACCTGATCCTAAATGTGTCTCGCAGGAAAAGAGAAGTTTAAAAGATGAGAAACGGCTTTTTCTCGGTTTCACCAGCCCCAAATTACAGCAAGACGACATAAAAAAAAAAAAAAATGTAATTTGATCTTAGCTTCATTATGTTGCCTCTGATCTAACTATGAATAAACTGGTATTTGCTCTCACATTGTCTTAACAGACTGCTAGTACCCAGTAATAACTGTCCTACTTCACTGTGCACTCAGTCGGCACGTACACACTCACCCATTCATTATCACAAGAGCCCACAACAAGGCCGACAGACTGAACTGCTTCAATTAAGCCATTAACAAAATGCCGAGTGCAGCACATTTAGCGGTGTTCTGACCTCGTGGTTCAACTCTCATTCTGGAGGATGCACATTTGGTAACACTTAATCCAAGCTGCCCTAAAACAGCGCATGGATTTCATACATTCAGCTGGGGAGAAGGAACCCCAACCTTGTGTGTGCGCGCGCATTTGTGTTTGTGTGTTACAAGCTGGTCTGTTACGGGTGGTCCTTGGGCCATCAGGTGCTATTCAAACTGACTGTGCTGAAAGAGTTTTGGCTGACATCACCACGAGTGTTTTGCCGTTCAAAACTAAACTCGCCGATGTCTTTCCGACACAGAGCAGTGCGTCGTCTTCGCCGGTGTTTGAGCGTGAAAGCAAGACGGTGAAGATAAAAAGCAAAGAAGCAGTGAACAGACACCAGACTCTGTTACGCATGAATACAGACAGATAACTCAATTTAATGTTTAAAGCTGACTCTGATATTTAAATTTGAGTTAAAAAATAAAAAAACATTAAAAAAAAACATATAAAATCACATACTTCAGTAATTATGGCTGAGTGAAGCAAGACCAGCATGCAAGTGCCAAAAACTGCAGTTCCTTAAACGAACACATCAGTCCCCATGTTTGCAGCCTGGTGCATACAACCATTAAGGTCTTCCTTTCATTTTATGAAGGCTTACAGTTAAGCATGATTACTGACATGGACGTGGCTGGGTGGGAGAAGTGGAAAGTTTCCAGTCTGCCTGAGATGATATTTAATCGTAAACTTAATTTTTTTAATTCTAATTAGGCTGAAGAGAATATAAACAGACTCGCAGGCTTCATAAGACCTTACTTTTTAAAAATCAATTCACTGATTACTTTTAACTACAGATAAACGTTTTTTAATCTCTTGCCATCTCAGGGATACAGACTATATAGTTTCGTCAGCGACGTAAAAGATGCTAACTCACCGAGTTTAATGAAGAAACGTTACACGACCGTGAAGAAAAACAAAACCACTTTTTTAAGAAGCTGCAGCCTTTGGCAGCAGTGGTGCTTCTGCCATTACTTCTTTTCTCCAAATTCTTTGAAGAGTTGCCTCAGCCGGCCTTTTCCTTTTAGCTCTGAATCTAATTATTACAGTCTCTAAAAACTGCACAAGATTATTTTTTATGTAAGCCACATTTCTCTGACTCCAACCAACAGACTCATTCTCATTCACAGCTGGTAACTTATTTATTTAAATCTAAATATTTTTAAAAGCTTCCATTCTTCTTCTAGTTTCCTCTACATGGGATCTTACTGTAAAAAATACTCGATCATAATGATGTTGGAGGTTTAGCGGGACATTGTGGACTTAATCACTATGGACTTTATGGCTAATCTAAGCTGAGGTCAAAGGTCAGGGGTTAAGGCCACCTTAAGAGAAAGTAAATGCACTTTACAAGAGGACAGGAGGAGACTAAACCCACTTGCACCTCTGTGAAATGAATACATCAGTGGACACTGTGAGGCAGGATGTTTCTGATTTTATGGTTCTACTGTCATGGTCCTGGGCCTCATGACCCAGCGTTTTCAGTTTATTGTTGCTTTCTGTTGTGTTTCGGGTCCCCTTGCCCTCATGTTCTGTGTTCCCTTTGTTTTTGTGTTCAGTTATCTCCACCGTTGTTTTCTGTATTTTTGCTGTCTGTGTTTTTTTTTTTTGGTGCTCCTTGGTTTGTTCTGTTTATCTAGTGTGCTGTTTTGATTTATTATATCCCATGCTTTGACTATTGTGGTTTTGTGTTCTGCCTCTGTGTTGCTCTCCCCTGCCTGTGTTCCCTCTGTTATCAGGTCAAAGCCCGTGTCTCTGTGTCTGTCTTCTCTGTGCTTTTGTGTTTCCTGTTTTATTTTGAAGGTCTTTGTCTCATGTCAGTGTTTTCAGTTTTGCTTTCCTGTGCTCGTCACCCCTGATGTCTCCCAGCTGTGTTCACCTCCTGCCACTCGTTCGCTTCATTATGTCCTGTGTATTTAAGTCCTGTGTTTTCTGTGCTCCCTGTAGTGTCGTTAACGTCACTTCCCTTGGTCTCATCCCTTGGCCCGTGCTGTGTGTTTCCCTTATGTCTCCCAGAGGATTATTATTTGGCTGGATTACTTTGATTTTGCTTTTTTTGTAACTCAGCAATAAAGCTGTTTTTTGAGCTCCACCTTGAGTCTCTGAGAGTTTGCATTCTGGGTCCTCTTGCTCAGTCCTGCCTGCACACAGCCAGCTAGACATGACATCTACATTTTTGTTTAATGTGCACATTGATTAAAAATGACTGAGAGATTTGTCACAGTATTACTGAAGACCCGGGCAATGCCATCCAGAGCAAGCATCTGTTTAGACACCATCTTTTAAGATCTTTAGTACAATAACCTCAGTTTTATCTGAATACAGAAGCAGGAAGTTAGTCATCAAGGTCTTTATGCTTTTAAGGCATTCCTGCAGTTTAAATAATTGATTTGTGTCATCTGGCTTCATGGATATCGATATATATAAAATTGCTTAATGGTCATTTTTTAGACTGGAATATAGCTGCCTATACTACACAAGAAAAGTAGTTTTCAAATATTAATATTAACTACACCACTCACTGGAGGTAATATACAGTTGAATAAATGATGCACTGGTTCATCGAATGATTAACGCTGACCTACTCCGAGCTACAACAGCTTCATAGTGTAAACAGAGCATTATGGTACTGTATGTATAACATAAGCTTTACTTTATAATTCTGTCAAATGTTTAGACTTTTTGGACTGTTAATCCTCTTTCTTTATGGGACTATGATAAGCTATCAGCTTTTATTGCAGTTTCCTTACTTCTTACAGTGTTACACGGATGCTGTATGCAAAATTTCAAAAGTTATGCTAAAAATGAATCTGGACAGATGCAAAACTTAAAACTATATTCGATGTCTTATTAGACAAAATAAATGAACAGTTGTCAGCCAATCAGAAACAAATATCTTCTTGGACAAATGGTACAAATTGCTTTACTTTAAAAAAGGTCCTCTGGGTGGATTTCAGTCTGTAAATGTACGCTCAGCAGTAGTTCTTGTCCAGCAGCGGACTTCTGAATGTGGTCACACTCTGTCCTGCAGCATGTATTTAAAGTTCTTGTGTTTTCGGACAGTGTCCCAGTGCACATTTTGTTCCAGCTCTGACCTCCAGTGATGACAATGGTGGGCAGAGGCTCATCTGACACAGCGATGACACAGGAAACAACAGGGGAAAACCAAACCAGACACTCACTGCTGGATCACTGTGTGTGTTTCACTGCTTCCTGGCTTACGGGTGCGGTGCAAGTGGGATAACGCAGCTTCCTGCAGGCCAGATTAATGGGCTAATATTGGATATAATCCTCCCATTGTAAAAAAGCCTGGAGACCTGGCAACCAGACTGAGGACAGGCCATGGCCTCTGCAAACACAGACCTTCACAATCACGTACACTTTCAAAGAAAACTACGGACACACCCATAGTGTGTAAAAAAATGCCTAAGACGGGCAAATGGCCTAATAGGATTTTAATATTTTATTACAATAAAAGAGGCAAGACGATTCTGTCCAAATTTTGATTATTTATTACCCAGATTACAATTTTTTAAAACCATCCACTGTTTACTCACAATGTATAAGATATTATCCAGATTACCTCGTTATTAGAGAGAAAAGACAGAAAATATGCAAATGCTAAATGCCGATGTTTCTCACATGTCATGTGCACATTGTTTCAGATTTGTCTACCATATTGGATATGATACAACCACCGGCTACTAAGGAAAAATGTGTAGTCCTCCTATTGGTTGACAAGTGGTTCCTACAGGTTACTGGCCAATGCTTAGTGAAATCAATCAAAAAGAGGGCGCTGTGCCAAAAAGCTCTTTAATGTCGCTTTGGTCACGAGTGGATTGCGGTGGTTGCCCACAGTGTGCACTGAACACACTGACTCGTCTGCAAACACTTGCCAGCTGCTAGCCAAACTGTAGTGATTATTGAGAAGCTGTAACTATCACAATCTGCTAGCAACAAAAGTAATTACACTGAGGTTTATACCAGCTGCTCAAGGAATACACATTTTTCCTTAGCAACCTGTGGTTGCCAGGGCATCGCTAACTGATCACTAGAGCTGTTTGATTCAGGCTGAAGCAATCAATTTCCCACCAGTTGCCATCAACCACTCACTAACCAGTCAGGGAATATGTATTTTTACCCCTCTCAACCTGCGGTTACCTGCAGCCTGTGTCACTCTGGGCCTTATTCACTCAACCCAAAAATGTCCACACTATTGTCACACATCCAAAACTGTGGAAAAGTGACTGTCACATGGTTAGTGACCATGTGATTCATGTGCCTTTATTTTACTACACAGGAAAAAGTGTGTTCACACAACCAAGTACGTAAGTACACATAAATAAATGTCTGCTTAAACTTGTGACTAGATTTCTAAGCCTTATAACATAAGCCGATGTCATAATTAATGAAAAATACGGCCAAACCTACCAAAACAAGATCCAAATATTAATTTAAAAAATTACACTTATTCAAGTGTGGAAATGTGTTATACAGTTCATAGCTGACTGAAAGGACTCAGCTTGGTTAGTAATGCTTCTTGTCACCCAGCAGGTGCAACCGTTTATCTTAGTCAAAAACTGTTGGATAGATTATTTAGTGGAACTGTCGCTGTGTGGATTATTATGACGATGCAGAATGTGATTGTTTCCCTTTTTAGGAGGACATTAAGGTCAATTTTTGTCATGTAGAAATGTTATCTTTTTCCCTCCATTTTAGCTTCATTACCTCAACAATACAAACGTTTACTGTATCCCTGAAACTGCTAAACATTAGTATATCTAATATAATGTGTAGCATGCAGACCGAGGTGGACAGAAGGAAGAAAAATGTAAGCAACAATGTTTTTGTTGCTATGCAAAGACTCAAATCTGCTGTGGATCTTACAGGCCACTAAACACACACACACACACACAATCCTGACCTGTGAGTGGATTTATTTAGTCAGTGTGTATTAGAGAGATAAAGACCTGAGCCTGAGCTCTGTGTGTGCGCGTTAGCTATACTTCAAGTCACTGTTAACTTTACTTACTGCTCGTTGAGGACAAGGGACTGTAATCAGACCTGCAGAGGACAAAAGAAAACAGATATATTTATTTTTTTTAAAGGCAGAGGAAATGTGGACAGAGAGAAAGAGAGGACAAGACACAGAGAGAGGAGACAGAAGTTTATATTACAAAATGAATTGCAATCTACATGATTTACAGGATGACACACTCCTATTTCAGATGAAGTGCTGACATCTGGCTAAACAGTAGGAGAGGTCCAGCTGGAAGGTCAGCAAAAATGCACACAGAGAATTCAGAGTGGTTTCTATCGGAAGGGATAAAAACACAGACATTTGCTCAAGTACTACTTCCACTACTGAGATACTGTACAGCTTCTAGCCTCATGTATTTTATTTGAGTTCTAACGACTGCATTTTCCTAGTTAATTAACAAATTAAATAAAACTTCCCGTTTTTAGAAGTTAACAATCCCACTCAAAATGCTCCTTACACACTCGTGTGTGTGTGTGTGTGTGTGTGTGTGTGTGTGTGTGTGTGTGTGTGTGTGTGTGTGTGTGTGTGTGTGTGTGTGTGTGTGTGTGTGTGTGTAATGTGTGTGTGTGTGTGT
>VURO01028391.1:0-16177 GCA_015108175.1 Pelvicachromis taeniatus
TTGTGCCATACTCCTTCCATTTCTGAATAATTGCTTGAACAGTACACCGTGGGATGTTCAAGGCTTGGGAAATCTTTTTGTAGCCTAAGCCTGCTTTAAATTTCTCAATAACTTTCTCCCTGACCTGTCTGCTGTGTTCTTTGGACTTCATGGTGTTGTTGCTCCCAATATTCTCTTAGACAACCTCTGAGGCCGTCACAGAGCAGCTGTATTTGTACTGACATTAGATTACACACAGGTGCACTCTATTTAGTCATTAGCACCCATCAGGCAATGTCTATGGGCAACTGACTGCACTCAGACCAAAATGGGGCTGAATAATTACACACACCCCACTTTTCAGTTATTTATTTGTAAAAAATGTTTGGACTCATGTATGATTTTTGTTCCACTTCTCACGTGTACAACACTTTGTATTGGTCTTTCACGTGGAATTCCAATAAAATTGATTCATGTTTGTGGCTGTAATGTGACAAAATGTGGAAAAGTTCAAGGGGGCTGAATACTTTTACAATCCACTGTATAAGTCACAACATTAAAATCACTGACAGGTCAGTTCAGTTCCATTGTTTAGGCTTTAGGCTTGCAGTAGGCTTTATTAGGCAGAAAGTAAGGTCAGCAGACTCTTCTAGCAGGATAATAATATGTGCTTTCAGACTACAAATATTGTTGAGTAATAGTTTAAGGAATGTAACAAAGAAATCCAGATGTCCTTCAGCTTCCAGATTCCCATCTGATTTAACTGAGCATATGTGGGATGTGCTGGATCGGATGCACCACCTTGGATGACTAAAAGGATCTGGTCTTGCTGCTTAATACCAAAGAACCTATGATGCCATGTCTTGAAGGGTCTGGCATAGGGGAACCTACACAACCTACACCTATTGGCTTTAATGTTAAGGGTTATCCAATAAGAAATGTTTGATGGTCATGACTATTTTTAATAGCCTAGTTTACTGAAATATGAGTAATCAATGAGTAATCAATCTCAGACCCTTTGACATGTACCTACATGTCAAAGGGTCTGAGATTGATTTCCTTCAGGTTCCTTCAGAAGTTTCTTTCTTTAACCCTCTGAGGTGAAAGTCATCATAAGGGATAACCCTGACTCTGTCCTACCCTTATATTTGGGAGAAAGGCAAAATAGACTATTAAGAAAGAAAAAAGTGGAAATGTTTTTGTTCACGTCACTTAGAATGGTTATTTTCTTTGGTCCCTGATTGCTACGACTTAGGAGAACAAAACTACATATTCTGATTGTCTAGGGTTAGAGTTGGTGAAGACTCACACCTCGGAGAGTTAAACTCAAATGACTCTAAAACAATGGGTATAAAGTATGAAATGTAAGCTACTAACTCTATCTGGTTCATAAAACCAGCCATTAAAAACATATTTTAAATATACTCATGTGTCAGTTTATGTATTTGTACAAAAATAGATCTTTTCTTAGGTCACTACATCCCCCAAATTCCCAGAAGAGGAGCAGGCCTTCCATGTGCTCAGTGGCTCTCTGCGCTCGGAATTATTATTTTATACTGACAAGATTATTTCAGAGATTATTTTAAAGGACCTCTGCCTCCGGCAAATTTTGTACAACTGAAACTCCAGCCTGTCTGCCAGCTCACTCTTTCTTCTTCACTTTAGCAGGTGGTCTTCTGTGATGGTTGCCCGGGGTCTCCTTTTATGGGGGGGCCTGGGTAGGAGAAGTCAGCCTGCCCATTTTCCCCCCTTTTTCCCTCTTCTGTGTCTGTATATGTATGTATGTGTCTCCAGAAAACAATCGGATAAGTGGCATCCTGACCTCGCAGACGGAGCCCTACGACCTGTCTTTCTCACGCTCCTTCCAGAGCCTGTCACACCTGCCGCCCTCCTACGAGGCGGCCGTCAAAGCCGACCTCAACCGGTTCTCGTCCTTGAAGAAACTCAGTAGGTCCAAGTTCACTGCAATAATGCAAGAACAGGCGCCCTGCCCTCATCCTAAAGCCCTGCATGATAAAAACACTGCATTAAGTGTGCTTTCCAGACTCCTGGCTGGGACTTTCTGAAGGGCTCTGAAGTGTTTCAGATGTAGCAATGGCTTAACTGCTGTAACCGAGGACATTAAACTGTAGAAAAAAGTTTAACCCGTATAGGTTTTTTTGAGATTTTGCACCTCCCGTTGATTAAACATCTGAGTGGACAGAGGGCACTTTGATTTAAAAGCAGACAGTATCCCCTTCTCAAACTCTGATATGTCAAAAAATCAGCCTAATCACCTAAAAAAACTCTGATTCATCGATATTCCCTGCTTCCCTCACCGCAGCCACGATTTCTCTCGAATCACAACACACACACCAGCGGCTTCTTGCGTCTGGCCTGGCTTGGTATTAATTTAGCATTTCTTTGGTGGATTTTTACTGCATAATGAGCTCTCATCTTATGTTAGTCTCTAAGTGAAATACAAATATCTGTTAAGACTTGTGTAGTTTCATCATGAGCGTCCTACTTCACTGCTGGCTCTCAGTCAAAGTGAAAGCTGGCGATCTACAACTCATCCCGTCAGGGGTCGCCCTGCACTGGCTCCCACTTAGCGCTGCCAGGCACCATTTCAAACAAAATGGTAAAACAAGTTTACAGTAGTATTTACTGGTTCTCAGTTGTTTGGAGAAATAAAAACAATCACAAGAAGAAGAAAAAACAGTCCTTTTATTTGAAGAATGCTTGAGAGAATTAACATAATAGCTTTTGATGGGCCGTAAAACAAAACCAAATGAATTCAATTGTCAGAGATAGGACCCCGCCAAAGAGACAGTTCTGAAATGGAAAAATATCCCTTGGCAGTGTCCTTCCTTCAGTCTTCCCAACTTTCTTTTTGCTTCCAAAGCAAATTATTTGTTGCAGCAAATAGCCAAAAGGCTCTGCTGTTTCTTTTTGTTGCTCAACTAGTGTCTGCACAATGATAGATCATGCTGGATTGCGCTGGAGGGAACATCGAGCGGAGTTTTCATTGTTGAGATAATAAAAGGAGAATGCTACTGCTTATTAATGCAAATTGGTATCAAACTGAAGAGAGAAAAAAGCATTTAGCCCATTGCAGTGCAGGACACTATATATCATGAGTTATTCATTCACTCTGTGGTAATATGGTTGATGAGTTTGCAATGCGCTGCCCAAATCTTGAAGACTATTATGCTTGAGAAAGGAACATCTTGTTTTTATTATCTCTCATAATGAATCGATTTGCAGCAAGCACCCGTGACTCGGCGCTGAAGGGGATTTGGATGAGAGTAATTTGGACAGGTGGTGTGAACACTGCTGTACCATTATTGAAAAAGACAGACTCACACTGAAAAGCCATCTACGAATTCTCAATAAGGTGGAGAAATCTGCTCTCGTAATACCTTTCCACCATCAGTGGCACTGGCGTTCACCTCTCTCTTATTGTGCGGTTTAAACGCTCATTCGCAGACTTATAAATGTTTCCATTTTTGAATGGTTTATGGTACTGTCTTTACGGCAAGATGTCAAGTTTTTGTAAATGTGCATCACTTTGTGTGTGGTCGTATTGTGCGCGTCTGTGTTTTTGTATTTATTTATTTGGTCGATACAAATCTCCGTGCATGTGTTTATGTCGTGTGGCATGAATTTAATGCTACATTCACTCCTACACTCTGTCGTCTTTGCAAATGTATTCTTGTCTTTTTGATCTGCTTCTGGATGCATGTTATATTCATTGTTTGGTTTGGGGTTTTTGCTGGTTGCACACAGGAATATGAAAGAAAACCCCCACTCGAGTTTATACTAAAAACTTGCAGCTTCAGTGTTGATATGATTGTGTAATAATCCTATTAGATTTCCAGCATGCATATATGTGAGGTGCCTGCGTGGTTCCCTCCATGTCTGTATATGATGTTTTTTGTTTATAGACTTTCAAATGACCTTTGAAAAGTTATCCCCACAGCCAGAACTGCCTGCAGCATCCCTGATCAAGTCTGGATATGTGGATGTTATGTGCCTAGCATGTAATGTGGTCTGACTGTGATACTGCTTCTATTTTCTATTCCCCTCTATGAGCTTGGAAAGGTGAAATACGATGGGTCCCCCAACACTATTCTCTGCATTGTGTGCCATGTTCTCCAATTCCACTTTACACGATTTCTCCCCTAGCATTCTGTACCTACCCGTGTTTTCTCTTTCTTTCGCTCCTTAAATTGCCTCTTCACTTCGTGTCTCTCTCTTTTTTTCCACTTCTGTGTCCTCTGCAGCAGATAAAGAAGTCGAAGACTACTACACTCGTAAGCGCCACCTGCCCGACCTGGCAGCAAGAAGCACTCTTCCCCTTCATGTTCTCAAAATGAGTCAAGAACAGGTGGGTACAGAAGTGGTCCATTTAATGGTGCAGGCTTCAAAACAAGGTCGCGTACTATCAAGTTTTATGTTTCTATGATACAAGAGCATACGAGCTATCGCCAAGTTTCCACATTCAAATGTTAGAAGTTATTCTGCAGTAGTCGGCAGCAGAGCATTTTACCCCTCCGTTTATGAATAAACTCACCTCATCCATCTTTTGCTCAATAGCACCGGGAACAACAGCAGAGCCAGCCCCCACCGTCCTCCATCTCCCAGGCCCCGCCGCCGTCACAGTCCTCACAGCAGCAGTCTCAGCAGAGGCAGAGGCCCCGTCGTGTCCAGAGGGCTATGTCCCAAGATCGTGTCCTGTCCCCTCAAAGAGCACCACAGCAAGATTATACCATGTCCTCTAACGGTATGTCCCTGTACGGCGGTAGGATCCTGTCAGATGAACAGCTCCTATCTGCTGAACGTCTTCGATCCCAGGAGCGTCTTCTTCCACAGGACCGCCACACCTCCCAAGATCGCCTCTACTCCAAGGACCGTATGTACTCCAAGGACAGACTCCTGTCACAGGAACATCTTTATTCAAAAGACCGCCACTACTCCCAAGATCGCCTCTATTCACAAGAACGTCTATACTCACAAGACCGCCTCCTGTCCCAGGATCCTTTGCTCTCACCAGACAAGCTGATGAGGTCGCTGAAGCGCGGCATGGTCAGCAGCATCTCTGGCGGGTTTTATGGCAGTGACAAGTCAATGTCACGGGCCATCTCACACACAGATGTGTTCATTCCAACTACGCCTCTAATGGATCGCTACAAGATGACCAAAATGCACTCCCATCCCAGTGCCTCTAACAACAGCGGCGGTGGAGGCAGCGGAAGTGGGGTACAGGGAGCAGCGGGGAGTGGGCACTCC
The DNA here is from genome assembly GCA_015108175.1 of Pelvicachromis taeniatus. Lineage (NCBI taxonomy): Eukaryota > Metazoa > Chordata > Actinopteri > Cichliformes > Cichlidae > Pelvicachromis > Pelvicachromis taeniatus. Next base: position 5,251 of record VURO01028391.1, read on the forward strand.
AACACCTTAGCCATGAACCAGACAGCAAATAAGAGGCAGGCATTTGCCTCAAGACGGACTCACACTGTGGAACAACTCCACTACATCCCACAGCACCACCAGCAGCAACAACAGCCACAGCACTACCGTACAGGCAGCAAGACTGAGGTGACTGTGTAACCATTCAGGAATACTCACTGCTGAATGCCAGGGGCTGGGTCTGATTGACAAGCGTTGGTATACTGGCCTTCTTTTAGAGTAGGATGGTGGTAGTTTTGCTTTCTTTGACCAAGGCTTCTGCCAAATTAGAGATTCCAGGACCAAGAACTTCCACGTACTTACTGTGAGAGACCGGGAAAACGAGCTACACTGTACATTGCATACACAGGCCCAGCCAGATCTGAAGCCACAGGAGGTTATGGATGGGGAAGGTGTAGTATTATCCTGCTAACTTGCCTACTATTATTTCCACTGTCTTGACTAGCCTATTCATCCACAGGCTTTTGCCCCATTCTGTGTATGTTTTAGTGGGAAAGCACCATTTGTGTCTGTTTATGCCTTTATCAGCCCCCCTTTTGTCCAACAAATCTATTCTGTGACCTTTTCTGGCAAATCTTAAAGGGCTTTGCATGGTTAAACACATGAACCGATTCCTATGTGACTTCTGTTGTGCGACATAACACCACCACAGGTGATGAACTGAGAGAATGAGCCTGTAATAACTTTATAAATATATAAATACATGAAAAAAAAGGAACCATTTGTATGCCCTGTCCTACTCATAGCTGTAGAGAATCTCAATGAGAGAAACCGAACTGGATGTTATCAGCACTTCTATTTGGTGCCTCTGATAGATGTTCTATTTCGAAAAATGAAGTGGTTTTGTGGGTTACAAAGCACAATCAATAAAAAAAAAACATTATGTTCTGTTTTTGATTATTAATTTTGAATTTTAATATTAATGGCTAGCTTGTTTTGTTCTTGAAGCAATGGCGTTTTTTCTTTTCTTTGTCTCTTTTGTTTCCTCTTTTGCTTCCAGTAGATGATTGTAAATAAGCTATTCTAGAAGCAGTATTATGGACAAGTCTGTACTGGATGGACTTTATATTAGACTGTCTGTTTTCAATAGATTCTTGAAAAAACAACTATAAACCATTACTGTTTCGTGAGTTCAGAATAGAAACCCACTTAACCGAGTATTTGACCAGATAAATTAATACTATACTGTGTGTGTCTTTGCAAAAACTGTTTGTAGGACGAAAAGTGAATGAATGTGTTGTTGATAACTGATATACCACTGTTCATATTTGGATGTAGACTGTGTTCCACTGACTTCAGAAGACTTGAACATCATGGAAATGGAATATAATGTCTGTCAAAGTAGGGTCAAATAAACCATCCATATTTTTCTAAACATGCAACATTGTTCTTGGAGAGATATGTCTGTTTTGTCTGCGCTTCACAAATTTGATAAATCTGGACACCAGTTTAGCTCAGTGGGTGTGCAGGCCATCATATGCTGTATGGCTAGACAGCAGTAGGCGCGGGTTTGAGTCTTCTCCTTTCTCTCTCTCCACACTTTCCTGTCGATCTGCACTGTATCTATCCAATAAAGGCTGGAAGGACAAAAAAGAAACTTGACAAACTGTGTTACCGGAGAGGGTCAGAGTGTTCGTCATTTAACGTATGCAACATCACTTGTCTTTGTTGAATTGACTTTTAGTGAAGAATAAGAACCAGTTTTTTTTTTAACCTTAGTTTTGCTCGCTCTTGTAATGTGTAATATATATTACACATCTCCACAAAATAAAGCCATTTTTTTTTTCATTTGTGGCACTGAACTGAAAAAAGTCAAATTCTAATGGTAGGCAGAAATAAATTACACCAGGGTTGCATATCCTCAGTGTCACCGACATTAACTTTCAGCAGGATCACACTAAACGTGTGTGACAACTTCTGTAGCCTGATTAAGTGAATGCTTTACGTGGAACACCAAGTAGCTTTGACGTTCATTAGTGGTGACTTAAAAGTGCAAAGTGTTAACTTTCCACATTTTAGCTCTCATGTCACGATCTACAGTATAAAGTTCATAAACAAAGTGTATTCTAAAGCCTGGGATGTTTTCAACAAACACGAGATAACAGATGTAACAGATCTGCCATTACCACTATTCACACAGTCTGAATTGTATTCAGATTGCAACAGTAAAAGCTAATTCCTTCACCAAGTTACATGGACTCATTTAATTTCCTAGCAGTTCGATATTTGAGCCAGAGAAACTTTCCTCGGCAGTAACATTCAGTTCAGGATTACAACATTTTTCAGTCACAACTAGTTCTACTCTACATTTCCTGTTATTTCTCACATTAACATACTTATTGCACCTAAAAAGCCTTACAAGTACATATTGTGGTCTAGGATGTGTGAGTGTGGCAATATCTCACTAAACAACACATCAAACTACTCAGTGTGTTCCTTTTAGTCTCGCTGAGCTCGCTGTCCAAACACCTCCCATTCCCCATGATAACTGCCCAGGTTTGAGTCCCACCCGCGGCCGCATGTCTGTCTCCTTTGCCCTCTCTCTCTCCCTCTGCTTTCCTGTCGCCCTTCACTTTATCTATCAAACAAAGCCTGAAAAAGGACAAAAAAAGCTATGAGTTTCACAAAAATCTGACCAATACACTAGTAGGAATACTTTGGATGGATGGACAGATGAATGGCTTGACTCCTTTGGTCATAAATGAACTAAAAAATTATTGATCGAAAACTAAAACCAGAAAGCATCGTTTACACGTGATTGGCCAGGGCAAACATGATCAACTGTTAATATTTGCCAGATAATATTGTTAAGACGCTACAGAACCATATTTGTAATATCGTTTGTTGTTCTGAAGGCTATCTGTGTCTGTGGTGTGGCTGAGTGATGTCTACATTACTGAGTTGCACTAGGGTAAGTGCATTTCTCTGAAGTTTGAGCATTATGGGTTTAATAGATATATACACTGCTGTTTTTAGTGAGACTATTATCTTTGAACAGGTCCTGTGTAAGCTTCATGGAACACTAACTTTGAATTTACAGAGCAGCACTTAAAGTTTCTTGTTTCAGTATGAGAAACAGGTTGTTTTAATCAGCTTTAACAAACAACAAGTGCTGCGTTTTATTTTAATGACGATACCTTCTTAACCTCAATTTAAGAAGCTCCCACTGTGCAAACATCCGTTTTGTCGCTGCCCACTGAAGTATAGCAACCAATAAGATTATTTATGATTCTGGAACAGCTATGCCTCAGAAAATAGTCTGTGTAATTACAGGTCCAATCTGCCAGCTGTACAGGTTTGATTGTACAGAGGTGGGGGTCACGCACCTTTTCTGACAGCATGCCACAGCCAGCCAGGCGCGCATGTTTAACTGACAGTTTCTGCATGTATGGCACTCAGGGGGTTTCTGTGCAGTGCTTTTATTTGACATCTGAATTAATATGGTTGATTTTAATGCTGGTCATTGCAAATTCAAACCTTGTTTAAATTCATGGAAATCCATGGGTGTGAAGGACAATTCTCGCAGCAAACAACAGCGTCTGCAAATTGCACTCCTCCACAAACACACAAGTTTGTTTGTTTTGTTTTTTTTAAAGGGAGATAAGAAAAAAAAAATGGAAAAAGTTTGCGTTTGCAATTTACACTGATCCTCGAGCCCATCAGCATTTAAATGAAAATATGAGACTCCAGTCAAAAAGAATCTATGAATGGGAGAGCAGCTGAAGAGTGAGAGGAAAGATGGCTACAACAATGACTGCTCAGCTCAAGCGGTGCGAGGAGGAGGAGGTGCAGAACATGGCCTTCCATAAAATAATCAGCAGCTTTCAAACTGTCTCTCCACATCTCAAATAGCACACATTTCTTCAACAACGTATTTCGTTGCTCGTGTGTTCTGCATTGAATGCTAACATGATACAGGAACAGAGGTCTTATTTTGCTGGTTAAAAATTCAATCTCCTTTTCTGTACTTTTCCATTCGTTCCTTTCATTTTCCAGCCCTGAGTGCGGTCAGTGAGCACTGTCATGTCTGGATTTGAAACGTAAAGACATTTTCAGTTTGCCTGTGACATTCAGAGGATGTAGTTTAGACATATAAAGAATACGAAAAAAGGCAGCGGACTCTTTTCTGGGATTCATCTTCCCTATAGAAAGCTGCAACTTTAGTCTGCTGTGGGGAAAAAATGCTTTATTTTTTATATACAGCAAACTCTGGTGGGATGAAAACGATGACAGGTACAAAACCAAAATCCTGTAAAATGAAACGCTCTCTGCTGCCTCCAGAGATGACAACAGAGGGAATGATTTATGTTATTTTATGTTATTTGAAGCTGCTGTGGATATCTTGAAAAAGGTCAAAAGAACATGACAGTGGCCCGGCACCTGCCAAAACATTCACTGTGTTGAGCCGACATTTAATACATCGTGGAGTTCACTGTGGCGATATGTTCAAGTACATAATCTCATTTCTTTTTTGAGCCAGCTATTTCAAATCATAATTACTCTTTATTTTCTTTTCCTCAAATACTCACAATCTGACTTCTGCCCTTCAGAATGGCTTTGAGGAAATCTCCGTCTCCTCGAGGCAAAGCGCGCTAATATTCAATGTTCAGAGCCACACATGACAGAGCACACAGCCCATCATGCAGGGGTAAATGTGACTACATGTCTGTCAAATCATGCAGAATGCCACATAAAAAAAAACACAACAAAATAAATTACATTAAAATATGCAAAATATATATAACTGAACTAAATTAGTAACTAAAATTACTGCATTAAAGCAGTCAAAGCATGAAAAAAACAACTTAGCTCCATAAAATACATGCGCTACATGCAAAACAAATGTAGCGCAAAAATACGAAATAAAATAGTTCACAAAGATAAATATTTACACTAATCAAGGAGCTCATTTAAGAATAAAATGCAAAAATTAAATGTGTTCGACAAACCAAAAATCTAAATATGAGAAAATAAGGGCCCTGCGACAGACTGGCGACCTGTCCAGGGTGTACCCCGCCTCTCGCCCTAAGACAGCTGGGATAGGCTCCAGCGCCCCCCGCAACCCTGAAAAGGATAAGCGGCTGAGGATGGATGGATGGATGGATGGATGGATGGATGGATGGAGAAAATAAGGAGCTTCGATTGTATTCTTGTGTGAGGTGATTCAGCAGAATTGAATCAGTTGTTAGTGAAGGTGTTCATGTGCATGTCCTGTACGTAATGCACGAGGTGTTCAGGATCCACTAATGATCCATTCACCACAGCCACAGTCATCCGAGTGACCTCTGCTGGCAGCAGAAGCCAAACAGTGTGTCGATTCAAACTGGATTCAAGCAGCAACACCAAAGACGTCTTTCCTCAGTGAGTCATGTGGTTCAAGCTTCAGTCCAGGATTACACCGCATATCTTCTCACCAGAGTAATCCCTGTCTGTCTGAAAAGCCAGGTATGGTAAAGTCAGGTATGGTAAAGCCAGGTATGGTAAAGTCAGGTATGGTAAAGCCAGGTATGGTAAAGTCAGGTATGGTAAAACTGTGGTCTGGGAAGTATGAGTTTGCCAGTGTCTCACTTCAGCGCTGCAATGCTCCGTGAAACACATGAAATAGGTCCCACCCTGAACCGCCATTGTTTCCTCTCTGCCTCCTCCATAATTACAGACCTTACATTCAGCAGAACTGTCAGCACAATCAGCTGGTGAAGATTATCTGCTGTCAAGAAGGGGGAGAAAAGAAAAAGTCGCTATTTGACCTTTGTATGAATCACAGTAAAGTCACTAAAATGAAATAATCCAAAAGCAACAACAGGAGCTGCTGCTCAGCGCAGCCCCTGGACAAATAAAATACATATATTTGCATTTGTCACATAAAGAAGTTTTCACATTAAAGGTTTAATTATTAGCGTGTACTGAAGATAAGCAACTTATCAAAATGAATAAATAAATGTGCACACTCTGTCAAAAATGCAATACAATCATAAATACTACAAAAAATAGTTTTAAATAAAAAATAAGATGACACGATTACCAGATTGTAGATGAGCTTCACTAGTAGCATTATCGTTACTCAAACATTTCATAATGACATTGTTAACATGGACATTTTGACCACAGCAACGATGACCATCTAATTCAAACATATACAGGTGTTTAACAACTATGAACTTACACAAACTCTTGTAACTAAAACCACATAAATCATGCTCTTGTCCATTTTAATTGCACAGAATAAAAAGTGATATATGTGTGATTAAATACAACTCACAGTAAAGCATTTTGACTTGTCAGTTTGACGAGGAAGGGGCTATATAAATATATACATATTGCATACATCATTTAAGCACTCATGGATGGAAAACAAATGTGAAACACAGACTAATGAATTCAACAAAAGCGAATCAGTGGGTGTAGACTGGAGGGGTGGGTTAGAGCGACTTTGAACTTCAGATAAATAGAAAGAAAAGACAAAATAAAAGACACTCTGTTTTGCCGTTTACAAGAAACATCTGTTGTCTGTAAACTGAAACCACTTCAGTCTGTGACTACACGGGTGGTTGAAGACCATTTTAAAACTTACAACAAAACATTTGCTGTGCGATGCTTCGTACAAAGAGTCTGATGTTCAATTCTTGTTTCAGTCATAATAAAATATACATAAATACTGACACAACATTTTTGTCCCGAAGACATTGTGGGTTGAAAGAATGTAGCCACAACCAACTCTCCTGACAAAGCAGTACCCAGGTCTGAAAAACCTCACAGTACCATTCACTTCTCTCACTACACCTCAAGAAGGTTGTTACCAGGAATTCATAGCAACAACTGACTGTATCTGCATGGTGACCAGCTCTGATCTTCTTTACTCTGGCCACTTGAAGCTGTTTGGTGGAACAAAGGTGAAACGCAGCATTTTACAAATAACTGAGAGACTTTTTCTCACCAACAACAAGAAAGCCACTAACATTTATTTTGTACTCCTACTCAAACTGTGTCATTATATCCCCAAAGACTTTAAAACTTCTCTCATAACACTGGATAAAAGTTGCTTTGTTCCTGATTCTGTTTGTGTGTAACGATAGCGTAGGTGTTGTACATGTGTGTACGTGTACAAGGTGCAAGAGATCTTTATCTCAATGACTACATTATTAAACAAAGGTTATATAGTTATGCAGGAGGATTTCAGGTGACGGCAAGAGTATGATGTCTCAAATTGCATACTTCTGTATAAGTGCATTCACAATGACAAGTACAGCTAAGGTCTGAGGCTTTTATATGTCCCAAAGTCACAACATCTGTCACCTCACGGTGATTTATATTGTAGATTACATATTAAACAAAACACTGCAAAAAAGGAAAGCAAAAGAATTTTCAGCTAGTTAAAAGAAGATTCACTGATGGTGACATGGGGGATAACAAATGGACACAGCTGCCATGACATCACGCACTGTCTTCCTTCTCAGATGGCCCCGCCCCTCCCTGAGCCTGGCTCTGCCGGAGGTTTCTTCCTGTTAAAAGGGAGTTTTTCCTTCCCACTGTCGCCAAAGTGCTTGCTCATAGGGGGTCATATGATTGTTGGGTTTTTCACTGTATGTATTATTGTAGGGTCTACCTTACAATGTAAAGCGCCTTTTGTTGTGCTTTGGCGCTATATAAATAAAATTGAATTGAATTGAATTGAATTGGTTTCTGGACCACACATTTTGAAGCTTTACCATTAGCATTTGAACACAGCCATGTTGGGAGTGCTAATACTAGCAAACTGTTAGCAAGCAGCATTTGTAAACTGTATACATGTAAAGCACACACACAGATGTGCTAATTAGTGCTAAGTAACACCAATAAATCACTCACCAACACTCAAAACACACAAGAATTGTATTTTAAATTTTAATTGCACAACTAGCAACCCCTCTGTCTGTTTTTACGCATATAGTGCATATAGTGTAGTACAAAAATGTAAAGGAAACAGTCATGGTCTTAACTCAAACACGGAATTTATGAGAACCGCCGAGAAAGGTCAACATCTGCATCCAGCAAGATAATCCCGTGTCACAGAAACAACAAGCAAAGATGCGTAACTCTTTACTAAACCTCAGCGAATGTACCAAAAATCATAAACTAGCTTTGATAACAGATTTTCAAATTGATATTAATCAGCACTTGTAACAACATTTGTTAGTACACAAGCACCAGCTTGAATGTGGACTGAGAGAATCATATAATGTTAGGCATTATGAGTGAGTTTAAGCTCCTAACATGTACACAGTAGGTGCTGTTGTTGTGACTCCTTTCTGCCTGACTGCTCAAAACACCGTCCTCTCCGCTTATCTGCCTGGATGCAGGACCCAACCCCAGTTATTTCTGATAATCCACAGATTGTAGGCAGCTAACAGACATTTGTTTTACGACAGATGCCAGATTCAGATAAACATTTAATTAGCAACTCATCAGCTCTGTCAAAGCTAATTACCCCAGTTTCCAGCCAAAGCCAAAAACTGCTCCTCTCGCAGTTGGTTTGCATAACAGCTGAGTCTGCTGGCTGTGACAGGATATGAGGAGCCAGAGGCTGTCAGGAGACAAGACCTGCTTACAGTGCTGTAGCAGGAATCTGAGTGGCTAATCCAGCCATTCTGCCATGGCTGAGAGTCGCAGGTCAGAGAAGTGGAAAGAATGGGTTAAATAGAATTACAGGCTGAGAAAACATTGTACTATTTATCAGCTTGTAACACGCCTGTCATGGAAATTACTGCTAGTGCGATATCTCAGCAGCACATTTCTCAGCGCTCAGAAGGAGTGGGATGTGAGCTTTTAGGATGGGCAGTGGACACAGTCTGGCTGTCAAGTGGTTCCTGGGAGGTGTATAGTGTGAAAACAGCACAGACGTGACCAGTGAAAGACATGCGTGATAGCAATCGCCAAATGATCACAGGATTACTGACCCTCTAGTCAGATGACCATCTTGATATTTTTTGCATATGCTAAACTTGTGCAGAATGTTTGCAGCACAGTAACAAACAGAAACGGGAAGACGTCATCAGGACATCTTCACAATTGTTTGCTAATGTCGAGCTCTGGAATTAAATCATCACGTATGACTGTAATTAGAATCTGACATGCTTACACATTATACACACTAAGGCATCTCTATAACACTCAGTAGCTTCTCTAGACTGACCTGTAACCTAGCAACCGTGTGACATCTCACACAAGCAGATGATTAAAGGTACCTTCTTTTCCATTCTGAGCATGGAGCCTCTGATAGATCCCCCACCCACTACTTCGACTCCAGCATTCTCCTCAGTAGCATGCCAAGAACACTCGTATCGCCTACAAATATGAAATATGAATCGTCATGCTTTTTTTTTTTAGCCTTTTGAGACCAGGGGTCTGTAGCTGGCGTAGCAGGCAAAGTCGCATCATTAACTGCTCTGAAGAGCTGTTATACATCTGGCTTTTCATGACACACCAGGATAGTGCTGATCTGCAGGGGCATTTTGAAACTCATATTACTCACTGCAAAATAAATAACACACAACTCAGCATTTATATTTTGACAGTTAGCCTTTCCAAAATTATAACCATGAAGGGATTATTGATGTTTGTGTCTAAAAAAGCTGTTAGTTGCTTTCAAAATATAGTCAAAAGCTGACTATATTTTTTATTTAATTTATTCTTATTGAAATCCCAATACACTCTGTTCTGTTCATCTTGAGAGACTAAAAATAAAACAATTGGACTTTGGTTTTTAAAGACATTTCATCTCTCCAAGAGTTTTCTTCAGGTCTAGAACAATTGTTGTAGAGCTGAGGTGTCCAACTCCAGTCCTCGAGAGCTACTGTCCTGCAGCTTTTAGATGCGTCCCTACTCCAACACAGCTGATTCAAATGACTGGATTACCTCTTTAGCATGCCATTGAGTTTGGTAAAGGCCTGGTAACAAGCCATTTATTTGATTCAGGTGTGCTGGAACAAGGATGCATCTAAAAGCTGCAGGACAGTAGCTCCTGGAGTTGGACACCCCTGGTGTAGAGTCACAGGTAATATACCTCTGGGTGGCTGATGGGAGTCAAAGAATAAGTACTGGGCTGTGTTTGAGGATTTTTTTTTTTTTTCTAGCAAATTTCAGTGTTGAGCCTTCCATCCTCCTCAATGTGCACATGAATCTATAGTCTATGTTTTGTTTGAAGACTTGGCTGCACAGCAGCTTTTAAAGAAGCCCAGTGTGCCCAGTGTTCACATTTTGGACAGAGACTGATGGTTTGAGGGAGAAGCAAAGGAGGCTATCTATAAATAATGTGAATGACCATTGTGGAACAGAGGTAGTAGCTTATAACACCAGTTATCACAGTTACCAGCCACCTAAAGTGCAGTTCTGACGTCCCCCATTTTTACCACCATTCATACCTTGTCTGAGGTGACTTAAATAGTTCATATGATGGTAGGTTTCACCTGTTGGTGGTGGTGATTGGAACTGTTAGATCGCCAGTTACCCCTGTACAGGTGGTCTGGGCCGGCTCTCCATCCTTCGGGTCACAGTCCCTATATCCCTATGGGTATTACCCTGCTAGGTGAATTGAGACTACCGTAAATTCCGGACTATAAGCCGCTACTTTTTGCACAAGCTTTGAACCCTGCGGCTGATTGTCCGGTGCGGCTTTTCTAAGGCTTTTTCATGATTTTTGTGACATCGTAAGAGGATTTGTTTTGGTTTGTTCCGCCATTTTGCCTGGCGGAAAGGCATGTGATCAGACACGGAAAAGAGTGATATGTTGGTCACATGTCCGTCCGCCAACCAAAGTAGTGCCGTACGAATTAGTGCGAAAAAGAGACTAGATTAGCAAGCTGGCTCTCGCTGGCCCTGTACCCATATCTGCAGCAGGTCTCCAAGGTGAACAGCCTCTGGCATGTTAGAACAA
>VURO01028394.1:0-15571 GCA_015108175.1 Pelvicachromis taeniatus
ATTCCCCTGTAGTTGGAACACACCCTCCGGTCCCCCTTCTTAAAGATGGGAACCACCACCCCGGTCTGCCAATCCAGAGGTACTGCCCCTGATCTCCACGCAACATTGTATAGGCGTGTCAACCAAGACAGCCCTACAACATCCAGAGCCTTCAGGTACTCGGGGCGGACCTCATCCACCCCAGGGGCTTTGCCACCAAGGAGTTGTTTAACTGCCTCAGTGACCTCGCCCCCGGAGATAGGTGGGCCATCCCCTTCGTCAAGGGGATGGCCCACCTATCCCCTTAATTATGCAATTAATAAAATGCAAAGGAAAATAAAAAAATCTTTGACCTGATCATGGTGTTAGCTCAAAGGTCAAAGACATACTAAACTACTGTTAAAAAAAAATCAGTCTCAGCTGCTGAAAATGTTAAATATGAACATTAAGGGACATTAGCAGGAACACAGCGTGGATGAGAAAGCGGTGTTATACTTACAAAGCATTTTTGTCACTAAGCTCAATGCTTAATCATAATGTCAATAAAGGTACTTTCAGCTGCTCTCTTATTCAAAAGGAGGTCACCACAGCTAGTGATTTGGCAGCTATTTATTTATTTAACAACAGACGCCCTTCCTGATAAAAACCTCCCTGGGATTTGTGTCTCCTCCTGGGATTTTAACCAGGGAGCTTCTGCTGCTGTACAGCCATTAACTGCGATCTCAATACTGATCAAAATAACTGTGATAATCATTTTGGAGTTATTAGTAGTAGAACTATTTTCTCAAAGAAGTTCAAATTTTGGTGGCTATGTTAGACAGTACAGGAGAGCTTCTAAAGAGCAGAAATGTCTACAAAATTTCAGGTGATTGAATCAAACAGACAAAAGCCAAAGTGGCGGACAGACTGACAGAAGACGACCGTTGCTGGGGAGATTGCCATTAAAATAAATTAAATAATTAAAAGAGTCACATAAATGGTTCTAATGATGTTTCCTTCCTGACAACTGATGTCAAAACCAGTGTCAGCTAAAGAAAGGAAATAACAACTTGTTCAAAGATTGAAAGTCTTGGAAGTTTGGAAACATGACCTTGCTCTAATTACATAACCACCCAGCATCCCCTTCACTGTCACTGCCACCTTCCAAGCAGTCGCATTGGGAGGAGGTCTCTGAGCTCTCTCTTCTACATCTTACCCACAATCCCGCACTATTCAAATGGATAGGAGGACACTTGATGAAAGATGGTCTGTAGGTAGGTTATTATTATCTAGGTGGGGAAAGTTCAAGCATTGACAGGTGGCTGCCAGCACGATGGGAAGTGGGTGGCAAGGAGCGAAAAATTGGTGGTCTGTGATGGTTAGAAAGACACCTTGACCTTGGCTCCTCCCTTGATGGCATTAAAAAAATCCTGACGTCTAAGGGAAGGGTGGAAAATACATCGAGGACCTGGTGAAGCTGGAGGGGCTAAAAATGTTGTCTGTGTTCACTGTTGCTGTAGTTTAAAAAAAAAAAAAAAAGTCGAAAAAGAAAAAAAGGATCCAGGGAATACAGGCTTGGACAGGGTGACAGGGATTAAACTAACACTGCATTAGTGAGGCCCGCTCTGTGAGGAGAGTTAAAGGCTGAGGGGAGAGGGGAAACGAAAGCACGAAGAGATGGCGAGAGAATGAAAGGTGTGCTCGTATGCAAAAGGCTTTGAGAGGAGTTATAAATGAATAAATATGTTAATAAAAAACTGCTACTGCACAAAATTAAAAAGAGTTCAAAGCAAGATGAGAAAGCATGTCCTGCGGGCATGTGCAGCGGAGAGGGACAGCACAGAGGAAATGACTTTTGCTTTAAAAAGAAGAAATAATATAAAGAAAAAAGAAGCGAGTTAAAGAACAAGGATGCGGCCCAGCAGGGAGGTTGCATCATTGAGGTGTGAAGAAAGGTAAAGAACTGAGATAAGACGTCAGAGCAAGTACACTAAAATATAAAGAGGAAGAAGAAAAAATAGAAAAGAAGGTATGTGACGTGTTAAGGAAGGTAATGGTGTGAGAACAAGGCAGGTGTTCATTCTTGCTGCACTAGTAAGTCATAGCCAATCTGCACACAATAAGATATATAAGCAATATCAGCATTTATGAATAGGCACAGAGGCAGTAATGTGCTGATAATAGGAGAAAACTTTAGAGGAAAAACAGAAGCAGCAGATATAATGTGATAAACTGAGTATTACCAATCACAAAGACAGCATGATTAAAAAGTATGCGCGTGCCTGTTCCCGTCTCTCTACAAATAATGCTGTTTAACAATGAAACATCAATCTCAGTTCAAATGCATGAAAAACATAACAACGTCCTTAAAGATCAGAATGAACATGGCGCATGGTGCAGAGCATTGTGACAGTGTGGTAGTATGACAGACAAGAGAGGACTTCTAACACCGAGACAGAAAGGTTGGTTCATAATGAGAGCAGTGCGAGGACAGGACGGACAAGGAGTAAGAAAAGGTCAAATAAAATCTGAAACAAGTCCAGGTTCTCTTATGTCAAACTGTAAAGAAACAGGGGAAAATGGGCACGTGTCTGAAGTTAATCAATACAGACGACAGCAAGCGCTGCTGATGAGTCACAGGTCCAGGTGTTCCCACAGTGGGGGGAAAAAATGCATCTGAAAGGTGACACAGGTGGGTGTTTTATCACAGGTGGCAATATTTTCTGTGTTCTGATTATGATGCTTTGTTGTTTTTTCATTACAGTATTGGTTAAGTGAATAATCTCTTTCTGTTATCCAGCCACAATAATTACAAAAATACCTCCTCAGACTGATATTAGTTTGCTCATCAGCTGAACGAGAATCCTTTCCTTAGTCGGAGGGAGACGGTGTTTCATAATCAGCTAACTGCTTCCCATTTGTATCATGCATGGCCCACTGTGAAGAAATGGAGATAGATTTTCATCTCCATTTATTTTCCATTTCTTGGGGACACACGGAAAAAGATTAACATTGCACAACATCTCCGATCTCATCGTATGCAATTTGAGTAACGCGGTCATCATCCTCGGGCTTTACTTATTTCCCAGTAATGAGAGCAAATCAACTCCCAGTCTGCTTGCCAGTGACGGCAGCTGGCAAAGAGGACGTTACGTCTACAGTCGGTGTCTCTTTCACCCCGTTCTTTCTGTGCACTTTGAAAGGCTATTCTCTTCCCCCACCCTCCTCCCTTTGCATGTAGCTCGTGAGCGGCGAACAGCACAGTTAGCTTTGGTCTGATATTTAATTAAGCCTTCGAGGCTGCACCATGAGGGGGAATGCTGCCTGGTAAGGGACAGATGCGGGCCGTGCGCCAATCCGGATGAGAGTAAGATGAGGCTACCATCTGCAAGGAGAGAGAAAAAGATCAGGGTGGGCCTCTCCGACACTCGTGTGCTGTAATGAAAGTAATGCGGCGGCTAAATGGGGAAGACTAATCAAACTCTTGGGAGTAAGGAGAAAACAAACACAAGCCACGAACAGCTACAATCAAACACCGCGAGTCTGAGTCTCAGCCTTCCTATGGATAACTACCATTAACACCAGAGGAAAGGCGGCAAATTAAAAAAAAAAAAAAGAAGAAGAAAGAAAGAAACGCAGTCAAACCCTCAACATCTGTGCTCTATTATGATGCCAGACAGTGCTGATTGCTGTCAAACAGGTGGAATCTGTTCTTTAGAAGAAGAAAAAGAAGAAGGTCGGAAATGTCAGTCTACAAGATCATTAAAACAAGTAGTGTAGGCACAATTATACTTTCCCAGTATAGAGCTATTTTACGATAAGTAGGGGAGAAAAAAACAAAACAATCTGCACTTCCATTTGCTTCCATCTAGAAGCACATAGTGTACCTTTAAATAACTTCAATTATGCTGTCAGCGGCATATTGATGTCAAGAAAGCGAGTGACTCTGCCGACTCGAGTTTATGAGTCACTTTGCCGCAGTGTTTTTTGGCTGTGTCACAACTATGTATCAGTAATATTGTGAAAATGGACTCATAATCTACTACAGCGCCATAGGCAACGCAGGAAACTAATGATCCAAAACAAAGAAACCATCTGATAAGCTTTACTAATTGTTTAAGCACAAAAGTGAATATGTGTGCGGGGTTTTTCCCTTTCATGTGTACTAAAAGGCCAGCACTTAGTTCTGTAAAATGCTTAGTGTAATAGCCTTATCAACACATTTTATTTTAATTACACTTAGGCACCATTAGGGCAAGTGCACAGAGCGGGTCATGTTTAATGACTACTTGTATAATGATTTCATTTACGACTCCCATTTCCAGAAATGCTGGAATGTGGTGTAAAATGTAAATCAAAACAAAAGGAAATGATTTGCGAATCATTTAAAGACTAAATTTAATTAAAACACAACAACACAGAGACAATCATCAGACTTTTTTTGTTTTTTTTAAATAACTTGTTAACAGCAAAAGATTTGTAAGAACTGGTTGGCATGCATCCATCCATCCCTGCTTATCCCGTTCAGGGTCGGGATACACCCTGGACAGCTGTCTCATACAGGGCTAACACTTTAAAATAAGCACGCTAGTCAAATAAGAATGAAATTTCCCAGTTTCAGCATTCGTCAAGTTTTCTTTGTGCCATCAAATTTCTAATCAAATACAGTAAAATCATTGTTTTTAAGAAAGGAACCCAGATTTTTAGCGCAGCAGATAAAGAAGACATTATCTTGGAAAAAGTTCCACTTTCTCTAAACTTTTACCTTTTTTTTTCCTCCAATCCTACCAGACTGTGAAAAGGTCAGCCATTAAATGGTTTTCTATTCATGCAGCGATGGCAAGTGAACCAAAAGGAGAGACAGGAAAATAAAATCCCTCTGTTTTGCATCTACCTTGACATATAATGGTCTTGAATTTCTTTGAGCAAAATATGTTGCCCCTCAGTTGAGGTTAAAAAGTCAAACATTTATAAATCATAAGCGCGGTCAGCAAAAGCTCTCTTGCTACTGGCACGTCAGTTCAACCAGATATATGGGCCTAACAAGACTCTAAAAAAAAAAAACAGATTTGAACACCAAAATAACCAAAGACTGCAACAATTTATCCTCTTTGTTTGCTACAACTAAATAAATAATTACCATGTCACTGTCTTGTCTGGTTAAGCCCAGTGCCCATGTGTCTCTGCATCTAATGATGCATCTCGCTGCTACTCAGTGGAAAAAGAATATCAGTTTCCCTGACCAACAATGGCACCTCTTTGTGACACTCCTCCAGTCACGGCTTGCATGACAGCTGAGTCCTCATTAGAGGACAAGTCCACCTGAATTTCAGACACAGGACAGCACCTCTAATGACAACTCGAGATGCCCCTGGTCTCCTCTCAGTCTCGAAGAGGTGCAGTTCAAACTCCTGGCTGAGAGATTTTTTTTTATTTATTTTTTTTTTTTTATTGCCATGCAAGCAGAAGGGTGACCATAATGATAATGGTGTTATGAAGCGATGGGTGCTAAATGACCATGGAGGTATCTGCAGGGCGAATCATTCGTCTCGGAGCGAAAGCCAGTGTGTGAAGACATTTTTGTACCGGGGCTCATCGGGAAACGGTTAACTAGAAAAAAAATAATACAAACTGGTTAAAGACAAGAGATCGCCACAATAAAAAGGAAAACTGTTTAAAAAAAAAAAAAGAAAAAAAAAAAGTTAAACTAGCTCAGAGGCCCTTTTATTGACTGATACAATATCCTCACTTCAGCATTAACAAGTGCAGAGAAAAACTCAAATCTACCGACATCTGCTGCTGCATTAGTGGGCAGGACGAACGCAATGCCAATTCCACTGATGACTAATGAAGTGTACCTAATGGCTGGAGCTCACTACGACAAAGCACAGCAGAGTTTGCACATTTTACTCCACCATTTCTTTATCTGCTCGAACTACTTTCAACTCCAGCACGACGATGTGCCCCATGTTTACCCAATGTGCCCTGACAACAAACAATAGGCGGCACGCTCGCTTCTACTGGCACATTAGTATCATCCTAATACGATAGAGAAGACGTGTGAAAAATAATTCCACATCTCACCCACAACATGAAAAGGTTGTGGTGCGTAATGAGGAGGTGGAAACACTAAGCTGCTTACGGAAATCAGCTCTTTGAGAGACAGGCTGCTTTACCCTGCAAAGCCTATTTACAGCTGTTAAGACAATTTCAGATGCATTGCTTTTTCTTTTTTTTTTTTTAAACCAACGAAAGACCTAAGAGCCAGCTAATGTAATGGATAACAACAGGTCCTTGGAAAGGGCAGTATAATGTGCATCTGCTTGTTTATTTTCGATCTCTCATATTGTGCTTGCAAATTCTCAACATTTTTATGCGCATGTGTCTTCACAGCTATCACGATGCCTACGGGTGGTTTTCTGCTTCGTCTCCAAGTCGGCGGGTCGCTGTGTCTGTGTTAATAACCTTTTGTTTCACACCTGCACCCGCCCCCCAACGCACCCCTCACAACCCCCACCTTCTCTCCTCATTGCATGCTATGTGTGTTATCTTGGCAGGTAGTGAAAAACTGCAGACTAACATCTGTCTTCCTGCGTGACAGAGGAGCACTATGGAGGGACGAGAGCTGTTCAGTCCATCGGCAGGAGCCCTGCAGCGAGTGAGGCGGTGAGACGGAGATCTCTGCAGTTCGCTCCAGCTAACAACCTGCTTTTGTTTACTTATCCCCTCCGATGTGATTAAACTGGCAAATGAGTACCATCTATGATGACTTTACAGAAGGTCTGGGCACATTTCGAGGGGGTGTTTAGGAAATACTAAAAATAGGGGGAGCTGTGAGGAGGAGTGAGCAACAACAGCCTGAAGTAAAGGAAGAATGAAAAAGAAAACTCATATGGGAAAGAAAAGTAAACAAATGTACAGTGAAAAAAAAAAGTTGCTTTATTTGCACTGTATGTCTCAAAACACTTGTCTCACACTATAATACACTCACGAATTAAATTTGAATGAAGTCAACATGCAATATACAAGGAAAGAAGAAAGTAGACACTTTCACATGAATATAACATTTATAATTGGATAGTTCTGTGATTTCTCAATTTAAAAAGAAAAAAAGAGAGACTATAAAAAGAAGCAAAGACATTACGAGGCTGAAAAGAGTGACTAAAACCAAGAAGGTAACAGCGAACTGTGTGGGTTGAATACATAAGAAAAAGCAATGCTGTTTTGACTGCACAGTCACAGCTTAAGAGCTATCTAACTGAATCTCAACCCATTTAAAACTCGTGCAACACTCGTGCCACGAAGCTCATTTTGTCTATTTTGCTTCTAAGCAGTCAGACTTTTGTCATTTTTAAAGTGGTTTTATTATTAAGCCCCTTCACTGACCTATGACTCATTCAAGACTTAAAAAAGCCACCTAACTGAAGCGATGAACCAGTGTTGTCTCTACACATAACAGACAATTTAAGCAAAGAACCCATTTTAAATTGTATCTTTAGGCACTTAGCACAAGCCTCTTGCCAAAACACAATTTGTTCTCTTTTTTTTTTTTTTTTTTTTTTTTTATTTGAATCTAGGAAAAATGCCAAAGATAACAGTCTGACAAGCATAAAATATTTTTGGAACAGCAAGGTGATTTCCAAAGTGCTATTAGCCAAAAACGTGGCACATCTCGGCACAGTGTGCAGTGTGTCGTTAAAAAATATTGAGGAAACTGGACAAGTGGAAGACAAAAGATGAATTGTATAAACGTAAAGACAGCAAAGATCTTACACAGCACCTGAGAGATACACCAGCTCTCTCAGTTGATCCATCTACTGTTCACTGACCCCTGATCAGAAATGGTCTCAGTGGAAGGAAGAGAAGAAGTAGTCATTCTTAATTAGGGGAAAGTGGAGAAAAGGCTGAGGCGTGCCAAACTACAGCTAACGGATACAAATTTGTCAGTTTCTTATCATTTGGGCACACATATTTCATATCAGTCCCTTAGCAACTGTAGCCAATGACTTGACAGATTCTCTAATCATGTAATTACTGCAAACTGTACACTACACTGTGCAGTCAACACAAAGACTGAGTAATACTAATTATGCACTGTTGGTCAGCAAACATAAAATATCCAAAACATAGTGGAAGTCACAGACTCAAGACCTGAACCACTTAAAAACAACTCTTTCATATATAGTCTTGTATGTCAAAAAAAGAGGCAGTGAGCTAGCGGATATATCTTCCCCTGCGTATCGCTCTCTGCACAGTGATTCACAAGCTCACCCATCTGAATGGTCAACACCAAACAGACCTAATCTCGGCACAGCTCCACTCACCACATAGTGTTTACACTGGAAACAGTAGAGGTGGAAATGACAACGACTGATGGAAACTGCTGGCAGCAAGAGCACAAAGATGGCAGCGACACAAGTGCAAAATTCAGCAACTCGGGCTGCATATTCTCTTGAAGTGCGAGAACCCGTTGTAACATCAAGTGGCTTGATAGATGAGCAGCTGCTTCAGAGTCCTCTGTCCAGCAGACCAACGAGGAGAGGACGCAACGCGGGCTCCAGCTGGTCTACACAGTCGCACAAACCAACTTCTGAGAGGGTCGTCTCATCTCTCGATGCTTCAGACAAAGAAGAAAAGGGGCTGTGGTTGAGCCAACACTACTCAACGCTAACTGCTACTGTCAGCGCTTTTCACCAGAGACTCTGCCTCATTTTCTGAAGGGGGAAGATGAAAGTGGTCTTAAAAGGCACTTGAAATGTTGAAGTGCGTGAAGCAGTTCCAGTGGGGACAGTGTGAATGAGACGGGAGAAGGTGCACAGCGAGGAGAGGTCTGGCCAGTTTCCATGTTTTAACCATGTTTGACAGTAGGATATTTGTCTGTCCCTTGCCGAAAAGGAAGAAGGTCCCATGTGCACACGATGTGTACAGTACTTTTTTCAGTTTTCAACACTATTGAAGTGCAAGATATGTCCCAACATTTGTCATTGATAGAACTGGAGCGTTATCGCACACAGAGCTGAGTATAATAGAATTTGATGACAAAAGACTCGGTCTTACACAACACTGCTATCCAAATCAAGGTAGGCAAAAATTGGATCTGAACTGGAGAGGACGCACATACTCGCGCACACACACACAAAATGAGAAAGCAACAGAGAAAACATCACTGCGTTGCTTCTTACAAATTCACTGCTCAATGAATCATGGAATAGCCTTAATAAAACATGCAATTTAGGCTGAGTATTATTCAGATAATGGCTCTATAACTACACAAGTTTTGGGACACAAAGGCATAAAAGAGCTCAAGTGAACTGAAGCATAAGTAACGCTAATGTGCCACATAAATACTCAAAGCCCACGACAAGGTTTCAATAGATTTGTGATTGTCAAGTCCTACAATACATATATGATACTAAGTCAATCAAAGCTCACGTTTGTACGGTGAGTTACATTCAAATACATGCGTAGCACACTTATTCTTTATTTTAATTTTCACAATTTTTGCTTAATGTATATTTATGTATATAAAATCTGCTAGTTCACATTCTGTTTCATGCAGGTCAGGTGTAGTAGCTGCCAAGCACAAGCTTTCAGGAAGTCCACGATATGAGCTGATTTCAACCATAGAAATAAATAGAATCCATCTAAGCGGGGAAAAAAAAAAAAAGTTGGATTGGCACTCATATTCATTTTTCATTCAAGTTTGAATTAAAGAAAATGAAATGCATTACTCTTCATTTGAATGCCTTCTATGTAACCTAATTTTAAACTACTTAAGATGTAGAATTCATTTCATTTAGTATAATTTCCACTTATTCGATTCAACGGCAAGCTAAGATGCAGTGTTGGATATATTATTGTGGTTATGTCAATGCAAGAAAGAGCAAACTGTCTTTCCTCCATCCACACCCTTTCAATCTGTGGTGCTGAATCCAAAATGTTTCCACTCATAACTTCTCAGGATGATTCTCCAGCCAGGCCTTTACTTCATCCTCTGACTGCGTGACATTTGCATCCAGTATTTACTGCTCTTTAAACAAATGCCGTCCGTGCAGTTTCCTCTGCCACTACAGTAGCTGCCTTAGAGGCTCAAAGTAAAGAATTTTCACTTCAATTCTTAAAGGTTTTCTTTTCATAAAATTGTGAGCCATCTTTACTCTAATCACACCTTTGGCCAAAGTACCCAATTTGGACTCGTCCAGAACTTGCTTACAAATATTGCTTCATATAGTGCCATTATAGTAAATGTTCACTTCTGTGGTGAGGTGGCAGGTTGGGTTTTCCTCTGATGACGGTTAAATTGACCTATTTGTGCAAGAAACACTGCTATTTAACTAAATAACATACTAAAAAGGAAAGATTTCCAACTCACCGGGCTTTGCTCACTAAAACACTGATTTTTAGTGAGCTCCATTTTTTGACTTTTGCAAACAAAAACACTTTCATCAGTGGAGTCTTCTGTAATGCAACGCCTTCACTACCTCACTGAAAAAAAGCTGTGTGATGGCACTAGTTTGACAGATTAGTATTTCTAGCCAAAAGCTTGTCTAGTTTAACCATTAAAATCAAGTAATTAGTCACATCCCCAACTACAGTGAAAAGTACCATAGCGGGCGCATTAAGCCTGGCGAAATGTCAGGATGGTGTGAAGGTTTGGAGAAAATAGAAACCACCCAAGCCTGATCTGTTTGCTTCATTTTTAGATCCTCAGTGTGAACAGCACAGGGCTGCTGAGTGTTACCACCAAGTCTAAGAGTCATACAATTTATCAGCTATGGAGGTGTGACCAGCTGAATAAGAAATCTTGACCTTCACAACAAAGTTCTAGCCAGTCAGTTTAGCCCTAACGACTTTATAAGTGGAGCAGTAACTGAACTTTTACACACACACCATAATTGCTGTTAAATTATTATCCCCTACGATTTAACCAGCACACACTTTACTTGCTTCTTTTCATTACGAAAAAAAAAACAAATCTGATGTAATAGTGAATTTTAAGAATGCCTCATGCTCAACCTTTTGTAATTATCCAGTGCAACTATGGCCCATGTTCATTAAGAAATAAAGCTACCATAAAAGAAGATGTTCAAGCTCTACAATGATCGACAAACGCCCCTAATTATCTAATATTAAATAACAAACAAATAAAAAAAATAAACAGAAAGTGCAGCACAGAATGTCTGGTAGCAAACAGGCCAGTCTAGACAGATCGGAGGGGAGCACGAGGGAGGACTCAGGTGAGATGCGTCATGGTTGGATAAGGAACTCCTCTAAACGACTTGTGGTGATGCCCATGGTGGGGAAGTGCATTTTGATGACAGATGGCACTGGCTAGGCCGTGTGTGGGGTTGGTGTAGAGGCATATGGCACCCTCTAGATGATCTCATACAGCAGCGCCAGGCTCAGTCGGAGGTGTAAATGTTTCTCTGCACCCTGCCAGAGGAAGTGGAACAAGTCGCATCACCAGCAAAAGTGTAAGTGTGTTATGACATAACTTGTAAGACAGTTTAGTTAAGACTAATGAACTATTGTGATGTATCAACACATCTGACCACATAAAACCTTCTACAGTAAGCAGCCTCGCTTTAAGAACAAAATTCTTTGATTGTTGGCATCTACACAAAAGTGGTGTTTTACCCAAAGTCTGTCAAATATACTCTTGGTGAATTTCCACATTTTGCCAAATTCTGAAGAAAGACAAAAACAAATAATACACACACAAGCAATAATTACAGGGGCCAAGTAGTTCTGAAATGGAAAGGATGGACTGATTTATTTATTTTTGTTCCAATTTTGCTGAAGAAAAGTTGGGGAAAAAAAAACAAAAAAAAAACTTTCTGCTGTGCAGAAAATCACCTAAGCACTCACAAATTATTCAATCGACCCCAAAAATCCAGATTCCAAGAAAAATGGATGAAAAAAAATAAAAATCAAAAAAATCAAACACATAACTGATACAAAAAAGACTGTTCAAAACCAGTCACACAAAACTAGGATGGTTGCAGTGATTATATCAGAATCGGGCTGCTTGAGCAACATTATACATATGCAAACACCAATCCTGTGAATGAGTATATAACCTACATTTAATTCATGTACTGCATCTGATAGAAGCACGCTTTCTTAACTCACTACAGTAGGCATATTTCATATGAAGAGTACAGAAAGTGTTGGTTCAACGTTCTGTAAATATAGGTTGAGCTTTGATGAGGCTACGCTGCATATGCAAGCCTGAGATATGTAGATGTGGCGGTTGAGGTGTGTTTGGGGAGCGACACTCTGATGAAAGCTGTAAGGTTTAAAGATCGTTCAAGTAAAGAGTGAACTGACATGCAGCACAGACATGATCATGTTGTCATGCATGTGACAGAAATACTGTATTTTATATATGCGCTTGTTAAGAACCAACACATTGGCTCCTTTTTCAATAATTATCAGTCCAGTTCTTGTATCTGACTGTTTCAGAGAGATGCTTTTCTCTGGTTGCCAAGTCATCAACACCGATTTATCAGCATAAAATTGACAGAGGTACTTAACTCAAAAGACTAAACAGTGTTGCATCTACATACATATAACTGACAACCAAGGAAGGTTTTGTTTACTAGCATTTTGTTACTAGCAACCTATCACAAAAACAAATTTGTCCATTTTGTTCCTTTTTTTTTTGCCTGTCCCATTTAGCACTGTAGCAATCAGAGTAATGGTCTGAAGGCCAAGAAAAATGTCCAACAGATTTATTTTCCCAAGTGGATCATTACGGCTTTACCATACTGGTCCAATTTTTTGCCCCCATTTCCAAAGAATCTAGAAAAAAATGTCAAAGACAGCAGTATGACCAGAATAAAAACAGCACCAGCATCAACAAGGTGATTCCCAAAGAATGATAAAGGGAAAAAAAAAAAAAATCTTCCTAACTATATTTCTTAAAAATGAGGAGTGACTCAAGACGTTTGCATATTTCCACGTCTGACAGAATTTTTGGCTTATATAGCCTCTGTAATTATTGTGTGCAGCTGCATTATTTATATTGGGTTTTTCGTTCACTTCAAAATTCAACAAAATATGTTAAAACTTGAGCTACTTTTATTAATACAATACATACAAAATACAATGAGCTTCTTTCCCTTGAGTACAGCAGATCCTGAAGAACCCCAGTGACCAACAATAGAGCCACTTTCAACCACTATATATATAGAATAACACACACACACACGTTATGTTTTTGTTTCTGAGATTGACGTCTATGTCGTCTGACAACCTGAGTGCTTTTAAGTACCTCAACTTCAGAGGAGGAAAAAAAAAAAAAGAAAAGAAAAAAAAGTAAAAACCAACGTAAATGTGTTTGTGAACTGAGAACATCCCATAGAGCTCTCGTTCCCTCTCCTATCCAGCAACATCACAAAATATACAAGAATAAACAAATTTGCAAAACTGCATAAACACACACATAAACCTGCCTCATCAAAGGGTTGGCTAATGTCAAGGTAGCTTGCTATTATTCAGTAAGCCAACATATCAAACCAACCATCCTTTTAATAAGCACACATGAGATTTGACAGCCATGCATAAAAACTGTTTACACTGAATATTCATAGCAGTGGGAAAAAATAAATAAATTAAAATATTTCCTTCCTCTGTTAATTGTCATTCTGGCAGTGAGGCTGTGCTAAGCACAAAGAGGGAAAAGAGCAGCAGAGGGAGACTGAGGTGAGCAAGGAGTACGAAAAAATTAAAGTTTGTATAAAACCTGAAAACAAGAAAGGGAAAAATGAAGGATGCATAGACTGACGACTGCAGCACAATTTCTCAAAAGAAAAGTCAGGAAGACGACAATGTTAAAAGAGAACACTTTGCCATCTGATAAAAGCTGTACATATACACAAGTATATGTTGCTCCCATTCATCACACAGGCTCAACATGCGGTTCGGATAAGAATCCAGACCGATGTTTTTTCCCATCACTGCTCTGTCAATGAATGAGTTCTGTGGGAGGCAGAGGAAATGGCAGACATGAAGGGCTCTCGTACCAAGAAAAGAGAGGGAAAATGTGGTTTTGATTTAGAATTCAGACTGAAAATCCATCAAGATTTGCTCTGCAGATGCATCTGTCAGGCGGGTGGCGACACACAAAGTGGACTGCATAATCATATTCTCTTTGGCAGTAGCAGGGCACAGGTATGTGTGTTTGTATATTTGTGTGCATGGCCGTGCAAATCTGCTTCGAAGGCAAACACAAAATCTATATTCATTACTGCAGTTACTGTGACATCTCAAACAAAGCATTTGTGAAAAATCTGTCCCTATGAAAGTTTTAGGCCTTAGCAGATAAGAAACGGCGCTTTCAAAAATGCATTAAAAAGTTATTTCTTTAAAGTGTCTTCATAAAGTGCAGTATGCAGAACAAAAGATAGCAGTGGTGTCTATATTAAGTATGACTGCTTGCTTTTAAGACAGCACCAGTCCTTCTAGTTACACTTTAATTCACTAAAACCACTTCACCCTGTTTGGCATGGACACACGATATCTGGAGTGTGCAGTTTCTGGCACAGGATGTTGCCCACAGATCTTTTAGGTCCAGTGAGCTGCTGGGTTGTGGCTCCTGGATAGGAATCATCTCTGGCCTGTCCTGTAAATTTTGGATTGGAGGTGCCTCTGATGAGTTTGGAAGCTGGGTCAACACCTTAGGCTTTGTACACAATTGTGAGCTTGTGATGCTCTGTGGCAGCCCACGCTGTCCTACTTGGGGTCCCTATGGGAAGTGTCATTGCCATGGTGTGCTGTGCTTGCTCTGCACAAATAATTAGGTAAGCCACATGAATGCCAGGGCCCAAAGTTTCTCATGAGAACATTGCATTGTAATAAGTTCATGGTATTCACTTCATGTGAATAAACTCAAGGATATATATAATAGAACTGGTCTGCAGCTGATCGGTTATATAGCAAGGATAGTTTACGAAAAGATATCTGTCCAATATAGGCAAGACGTACCACAATCAGCATGGAACATACAAGCAAAACTGCTTGAGAACAGCAAAGCTAAGCTCCTGAGGGACTTCAGCTTTAAGCAGTTCCTAGTGACACGGAGGTGGCTGACAAGCAAAGGCGGCAGTTGTGATAGATGTGGTATTCCCAAGAAGGAGCATGAGAACATCGAGAAGTACCAGGAGCTGAAGGAACACAAAGTACAGATGTGGAAGGTGGAAGTTCAAAGTGATCCCTGTGGAAATACGAGCATCAGGTTGCTGTAAACCCAAGCAGGGGGTCGCTCCAGGCACAGCATCTGAGACGATGCAGTCTTCAAATGACAGGATTGATTTCCTACTTACATATAAAATATTTTGGGTCATGGTGACGAAAATCTATCTAAAGAAAACAATCTGTTCCAAATCTGTTGGCATCAACAGCAAGTTTGTTTTTGGGGGGAGTGTTTTATAATATTAGCAAGTACTAGTGATCTACAAACTAGTATTGCTTTCACATACACACCTCAAATTAGACTTATATACATATCATACAACCATGAAGCATCAAACATCCAAGTATTTACATATTAAGGTTAGATTAAGAAACACTTAGATGGAAAAGTGCATTTTGTAGTTGTAAGATGTAATCT
>VURO01028396.1:0-11587 GCA_015108175.1 Pelvicachromis taeniatus
AGGAAAAACTCCCTTTTAACAGGAAGAAACCTCCAGCAGAACCAGGCTCAGGGAGGGGCGGGGCCATCTGCTGCGACCGGTTGGGGTGAAAGAAGGAAGACAGGATAGAGACATGCTGTGGAAGAGAGCCAGAGATTAATAACAAGTATGGTTGAATGCAGGGAGATCTATTAACACATGGTGAATGAGAAAGGTGACTGAAAAGGAAAAACTCAATAAATCAAGGGGGTCCCCCAGCAGTCTGAACCTATCGCAGCATAACTAAGGGAGGATTCAGGGTCACCTGATCCAGCCCTAACTATATGCTTTAGCAAAAAGGAAAGTTTTAAGCCTAATCTTAAAAGTAGAGATAGTGTTTGTCTCCTGAATCCAAACTGGGAGCTGGTTCCATAGGCCAGCTGG
The DNA here is from genome assembly GCA_015108175.1 of Pelvicachromis taeniatus. Classification (NCBI taxonomy): domain Eukaryota; kingdom Metazoa; phylum Chordata; class Actinopteri; order Cichliformes; family Cichlidae; genus Pelvicachromis; species Pelvicachromis taeniatus. Next base: position 403 of record VURO01028396.1, read on the forward strand.
GCCTGAAAACTGAAGGCTCTGCCTCCCATTCTACTTTTAAATACTCTAGCTTTACTTAGTAGATAAGTAGATTAAACTTAGCAGATTAGAAAATAAGCAAAAATATCACTATTAAAGAAGAAAAGTAATATCTTTAATGGGTCAATTCAAGAAGGTTGCTCAGTTATCCAAAGAAATGTGGATGCACTGAAACACTCCTGCAGGACAAAGTGGTCTAAAAATCCTCCTGTTGGATGTTTTCACTGCTGGGAGAGGTTGTACGAGTGGCTGCTCCTATCGGGCCTCCATTGCAAGTAATGCAAAAATAAGATTCTGTATTTTGTTCAGTCAGAATCTGTTTTCTCTATAGCTGTGACTTACACGAGGACTTATGTTAATTCCAAAGTTGTAAGTGAAAGAAAAAGACGAGGGTTGCTGTCATTCAGGAGTGCACAAACCTATAATATGTGCAAACACTTGAATACATACACATGTTGCCCCAGGCAGTGCCACCTCCCATTGCCCCTGTTTTGTACAGGATGCATGTCGAGGCTGTAAGCAGGGAGCTTGGCATGGAAATGAGATCAGACAAGCAGGAGGCCGGGTGCTTGTTTCCTACCAAGTATCTTATCTACAGTATGCACTATTACTTCATCTGATGTTTGTATTTTTCCCTTTACCTCCATTTCCCCTCTCCCAGATCCCATGTTTTCCTCCCTCTCATCCCCACACATCAGCTCTCCCCGCTTGCGTGCTAAATAAAAGCCACCAGCGTGCACTGAAATATTCAAGCAGTGTGCTCCTCATATATTTTGGTATGCAACAGACTCCCAAGGCCCCCCTCCCTTTTTTTTATATGGTTATGCTTGCTGCGGCGCCACCTGAAAATCACCTCTGCTTCATTTCATTCACTTGTTTGTCTCTGGGGCTCCGGAGATTTAGTCAAGATGGAAGGCAGTCAACAGTCTGTTCCATTTCAGGGAGGGAGGGATATTGAAGCAATTCTGCCGTGATTTCCTAAGTGGTATCTAAAGCGGTGGAGTTTTTCTTGTCTTCAGGAGATGTTGATAATCAGCAATTACAAGATCCAAATGTGTTGTTTTGCATACAATTTGTGATTACAGGCTAAAAGGGCAGGATTTATCACTCAACACGGTATGAGCCATATAACACAAGCTTTTTTTAAAAATGTTTTTAAATTTTAGTCTTTGCATAACAAATAGCTTTAAAGGTATGAGTTAAGCGACTCGTGTAGTTATTATAGGATATTTAGGAGACTAATGTTTTGAATGTAGGCTGGGTCTTTTTTCAAAAAATCTGGACATGACATCAGTGAAGATTTTCTTGAGTTGACACCTTTCTTGTAACAATGTCCTTTTTATCTTTTGAGATTATCCTTATCTGGGTCTTGGGGGACTGGAGCTGAGGGAATTGAACAATAGTTTTTTGACAAAGGAGACAGAAAAGCTGATTTTGTGACCAAAAAATAGCCTCTATTATTAGAAGAATCTGAAGTTAGCATTAACTGGATTTGGATTTGAGTCTAGTTTATCTTCTCCTGAAGAGAATATTCAGTCGCTTCGCTACTGCGTTTTCTCTCACTTTCATATCCAAATGTTGCCACAGACAAACATGCAGAGTTTAGACTCACAGGAAAACGGGTGTGGACCGGGTAGTGTTTGTGTGCATGAGTTCACTCAAAGCGGTTGCCAATGTGAAATATGCATGTCGGCTTTTGAGGCTGCATGAAAAGAAAGTCCCATTACCCACTCCCCCTGCTCTCACCAGCACCTCTCCTGTGTTTGATGGATGTAGCTTTGATAGGGAAAGAGGTGGTGTGAGGTGTGGAGGAGAAAGCCAGAGAGAGCTGCATCTTACCATTCTCTTCTACTGTCTTAGCAATGATGGAATTACTTTAAATAAAAAGGCAACAACAAAAAACCCCATTACCACGACCATGTTATATACCATAAAACAATGAGGTATGAGGTTATTTAGAAAGTGACAGAAACCTGACATGGTCACCAAAACATAAGGGTTTGATGGGTGTGGTTTTGGTGGTGGTAGTCTTTGTATTTTGGAGGGAAATCCATTTGCACAACAGAAAAACACCAAAGCTAAACATCACGCCTCTTCTAATTCATTGGGGCTGACAGTATTAAACAGCCGCCCATAACAAAGATGGAAGTGTTTGCCTTGCAAAAAAGAAAAATGTTTAGAAGAAGGGAAAGAGAAGGAGCTGGAGGAGACGGACTCAAAGGGGAAGAGTAAGAGACGGAGACAAAGTGAGGAGGGAGGAGATCGACACCGAGGCAGAGAACAAAGTTCAAAGTGAGGGTATTTTTTTTTAAGAACAAGAAAGACTGAGGTGTTGCTCAGTGATGATGAGAGAGCCAAAGAAATGGTTCAAATTAACTGTGGATATTGCTAATCTATTTCCATAATTGGTGCACATCTTGGTTTATCTTCTCAAATATTTCCATTTAGTTTGTCTTCTTTGTGCATGCGTCTGGCCTGAGTCTGTGTGAAGGAAAGAGACACGGTCATTGTGATGGCTCATTGGTCGGTGAAACTAGAGCCCCATAGATAATAATGGCAGGCCGATATTATGTAATAGCTAATTGCTGATGTATCGTCATTGGCAGTAAAGAAGTTTTGATGTCACATAGTTTGTCCGCCAAAGGGCAGTCTGCAGTTTTCAATGTTGGCAACACGTTTGCCACAAACACAACCAGTTGATCTAAGCAGATTCAGGTAGAGCGCAAAAGAGTAAAAAACTAACTACACATAACAAATTTGAGATAAATCTGGGTTTTTTTTATGTGTCTCAAAGAAAAAGAAAAATGCCTGATATATTTGAATTTTGGATGTTTCAATTGCCAAGTATTGGTATCGGCCTCAAAATTCAGTATCGGGCAAGCTCTACTTTAAACTATGGGACTGTGTCAGCTGACTAGAGTGCTATCTAACTAGTTTGGTTAATGAGGTGCATCTTTTATCCTTTATCCACTAGTTAGGTTGCAAACAAAATAACTTGGGCCTAAAACCAAACATATTTAGCCTAAAACCTGACCAGCTGGACTGCTTACGTTGACTTTCGGTTCACCTGAATGAAGGGGGGGGCAAATGTCACTGAAAAACAGACGACAGTAATCTGTTGGGTTCCTACATCTTAAAGCAGACATTGCATTATTGTCTTTTTCTAAATTGGACCATTAGCTACAAAATGAACATCGAGTTATATCAGATGAGACTAGAAACTAATGATCCAGACCATAAACTCATCAGGAAAGTGTCTGCTCAACTCATAAATCAAGTGAGCCCAAGGCTTGTTTTCTCATAGACTTCTATACTATTGGACTTTTTTTCTGCCGGTGTCCACCCCCCACCCCCCTCTTTTGCTGGCCATTAGAAAGAATTTACGTTGACACTTGTGAGTCTGGTTCAGTATTCAGAACTGGATGCTACGTCTATAGTTAATATGGAGTGTATGTGCAAGACCCACCTGTAGATCAGCCGGGTTATGCTTTTGTAAAAGAAACGGACAGAAATATACTACAAGTAATTAAAAGTTCCCAGGCTACCTTTAGTATTTCAAGAGATGGGTTTAAGCAATATTCCAAGTAGATGATCAGCTAACGTGGCAGAGTTGAAACCTGCTTCCCATGACATGAATTTTTTTCCTTCTTTACCAGCTTAACACATCTGAAATGATTGCTCTGCTTTTTTCCACTCCTCTCTCGCTTTCTGAGATGTATGCTTTAATGATTTAAATCTCTAATTCCAACCATCTTAATGTCTGAAATTTTTTCATTCCTTGTGTTAAAAACATCTGTGACTATGTCGTTTTTTGCCGTATAGAAAATTATGGCTTTTCAGTTTCATGGCATTGGTACTCTGTCTCTGTGTATGTTTGTATGTCTTAAGATTTTTGAGCGGATCCTGTTTATCTGGGCCATCCGGCATCCAGCCAGCGGCTACGTGCAAGGCATCAACGACCTGGTCACGCCATTCTTCGTCGTTTTCGTCTTTGAATATATTGGTGAGTGTACCCCCGCCACCCCCACCGCTACCCCTCGTGTGATATTCTTTTGAAGTGAGGATCACTCATCTCTTTCTGGTACCCCTCTGCTGAAAGTGCCGCTCTCCACAGTGCAGAGTGGCACCTTTTGTTGCTGGCGAGACTCAGGGGTTACTCGCCGGTTCATCACCACAGGTCACAGGAAATCAACCCCGGGACCCTCGAGACCGTTTCTCTTTTCGCAACTCTGTGTCCAAAGAGCTCCCCCTGCAGCTCTGTGCCCTCTTCTCGCCCCTCTTTTCAATCCCTCTTTCTTTCCTGCTTTCATCCAGACTCACACTTAGTTACAGTTTGTGTTTCGAATGTGCTTTTAAGCTCCATCTATCGCAGCATTCTGGTTAACACTTAGGAATTAGGCTGTGTACAGTATGTGTGTGTGTGAGAGAGCATGACACGTGTAGGCGTTATATATGTGTGCGTGTGCACACTGCACTGTTTTTCTCCAGGGCCCTCCCGCTGTGAGCGTTTAAGTTGTGCCACGTTTGTGTAGATGAATGCTTTATTTTACTTTCACACTTAACTCTTCTGACAGTATAAACACTGCTTCAGATCCTCAACATGAGAAGGGTGGAAGCAGTTGGAAGGAATATGATTGCCAGTATAAGTGGGATGTACATTTGTATTTTATTTATTTATTTATTTATTTAAATGTGAACTACTTGAATATATGACCAGATAGAGTTTTCTGCCAGTTATTCGTGTAGCTTTTTTTCCTTGACTGCACTGTATATACACTGTGAATTTAACTCAAAACATTTTTATTTATGTAGCACCAAATCAGAACCACAGTTGCCTCAGGACGTATTATATTTATAAGGTAAATATCTTGCAGAGATAAAACCTCAACAATCAGAACCGCTATGAGCAAGGACTTAGTGACACTGGGAAGGAAAAACTCCCTTTTAACAGGAAGAAACCCCCAGCAGAACCAACCTGTGGGTTGGGGTGAGGTTAGGTCAACATATTGTTATTGTTAAATTGCAAGAAAGTGTTGGCAGCTACAGTTGTAAAAGGGAAGCTACTGTAATACACACCAGCAGTTTACTTCCCACCAGCACTGCAGATGTTCTTGTTGTAATTTTGATAGAAAGGGTCTTGAAATTTCCATCATATTGTAATTTTACCTGTCATTTTAATTTTCATGGTAATGAGGCAGGTTTAACAGCATTATATTTTCAGAAAGAACAAAACATACTGAAAAGAAAATGTTTTTATAAGTACGACAACCTTGTTAACATCGTAAGAAACAGATTTTTTTTCCCCCCCTGCAGTTTCAGCAGAGACACTAAAAGACTGCAGTGGTTATGCCTAAACAGGCAAATTCGAACTAAGTGGAATTAAGCTTGGTGCTTGCTTGAGCGTAATGCAATGCATCAAGGGAGGTTGCTGCAGAGGTGATCTTTTTTTCTCTCCTGTTTTCCATCTCTTCTTCAGACAGAGAACTTTTCATATCCGATTAGATTTTACTCTGAAGCCTGAACCCTGCTCCTATAGTGGATACTAAAATTGCTTCCTTTCAGCTGTAGTTAGGGGGACATTTCTCCCCAAGAAGAGTGCTCAAAAATCTCTTTAATTTGGATTTTCCAATCCTGAATGCACTGCAAGCCCGCAGTATGCACTCCCACTGGACGAGAGAGAAGCTCCACATATGACCTTGTAGTGGTCATAGATTTATTGTGTTTTAATTTATTTGGTTAACCTGAAATCTACCATAGACAGTATAATTTGCAGTTTACAGTATAATTCTGTCAGATATGTTAAACTACTGTAGAATTATACCTGAAAGAAACATGTTTCCTCATGTTTAACAGGGTCTCAACTTGCATGCGACTTTAAGTGACCTGTAGAGGATTGCAGAAATATTTTGCTTGTACCTTCTTTATGTTGAATGAGACGATGTCAAATGAACCAATTAGAGTTGCAACATCGTTTTTGTGAGATGAAGTAAATCCATCTACATTTAGAGCATTTGACAATATTCACGAGGAATGATGCTTTATTGTATGTTTCCTATAAATTTACCAACCAACCACTTTATTAGATACATCTTGCCATTTCTGGCTTGACAGCATCACACAGTTGCTGCAGATTTGTTGGCTGCACATCTCTGATGCCAACCTGCTATGCCACCACATCCCAAAGATGCTCTGTTGGATTGAGATCTGGTGATTGAGGAGACCACTTGAGTACAGCGAACTCATTGTAATGTTCAAGAAACCAGTTGGAGATCATTTGAGCTTTGTGACATGGTGCGTTATCTTTTTGGCAGCAGCCATCAGATGATGGGTACACTGTGGTCATAAAGAGATGGACATGATCAGTACTCAGGCTAGAGTTGGGACTAAGGGACCCAAAATGTGCCAATAAAATATGACAATAAGCCTGAACACTGATGCAAGGCATGATGGATCCATGCATTTGTGATGTTTATGTCAAATATTGTTGCTACCATCTAAATTTTGCAGGAGAAAACAAGAATCATCAGACTAAGCAACATTTTTCTAATCATCTGTTGTCTAATTTTGGTGAACCTCTGTGAACTCAGCTTCCTGCTTTTAGCTGACAGGAATGGAATTCTGTGTTGTGCATGCAGAGAGGCTCTTCTGAATACTTTAGTTAACAAGCAGTTATTTGACTCACTGTTGCCTTCGTGTCAGTTTAAAGCAGTCTGGCCATTGTCCTTTGACATGGACAAGGCATTTTCACCTGAAGAATTGCTGCTCACCCTCTTTTCCAAAGAACCTTTCTCTGTATAAATCCAAGAGGATGTCTCTTTGGGAAAATCCCTGTAGATAATCAGTTTCTGAATGGCATGGCTGTTGGTGCCAAGTGGTTTGGTCTGAGTATTTCAAAATGACTTAAGTCACCTTTTTTCCTCATTCTGATGCTGCATTTTCCCTGCATTAAGAAACGTGAGCATTATTTAAAAACCATTTTGCCACCTTTTCGTTTGTGTTTTTGTTTGTTTTACATTTATAATAAGCTCTATGTACTAGTTTGTCAAGAGACATCTACAAAGAGAAATATTTCCCGTTATGTGTGCAGTTCTACCTGCTTCCTCTCATCCATACATCCCACAAATAGCGAAGGTGAGTTTAAGTGCTCTGTGCTATGTTTTGGCCCATCTTTGAAGCTTTGCAGCATAGAGCTACAGTTGAAACCACAGCGCACTGAGGAGTAAGTCACACACCCTATGCCCACTGTGGTCACTGTGACCCTGCTGGGAGCCGGGTCACAGTCCATAAGAGGTTGGACCCATTTGCTTCTCTGTACTACTTTAAACACACAGCACTACACACAGCAAATTTACTGTAATTTTCAAATCTGCTAGAAACACCATTTTTAACAAATGTAACAACAATATAACAACTTCCGATGCTGGAGTACTTCCAGTGCTTTGGTACAACCTCCAAAATGACCCTAATGTTGAAGTCATATCTATAAAGCATAGGCGTTATTAATGTATAGCTTTATTGCTATATTGAAGCTAAAAACAGTTGAGATATCTTACAAATAAGAAATATTTAGAAACTCTCCATTGAAACTGCATCTACATATTTGTCATCCCTCTTTACGGATTGTGCCAATGATGTTTTGCAAATGAATTACTTTCTTTGACGTAGCGTCTCTTCTCTTTCACTTTTTCCACTGTTCTTTATGAGGTTTTTCTTTCTGTTTGTTTCTGCTACCTTTTCTTTTGCTGTAATTTTCTTCTTCCTTATTCCTCTATCCCTACTTCTTTCTGCATGTTTTTCCTCTCCTCTTCTCTTTGGGCGAGTCAGACTGTTGTCAGATCTTCAAAGCATCACCCCATGCTTTGTTCCTGTGTATCTCCATGCGCTGATGAGCCTTGAATAACATACACAGCCAACAAACCTTCAAACGTGCCTGGCTGGCATCTTACATGATGGGTTGATGCGCTGTGTTGTTGTTGTTAGGTGCTCTTGTTTTCTGACTCAGAGAGAGAGAGAGGGCGAGACAAAGAAGAGAGAGGTTTGGCTCTTTCATGCAGTGGGCCTAATTTTGCTCTTTTGTGAAGGGGTAGAAAGTGAGATTCTCTCATGCTGTCTGTGCTCTTGCACTCTCTGGCTGTCGTCTCCTTTTGCCATCTCTTCTTCTGTTTTCTTTTATGCTGCTTTACCCCTTCCCCTCTCCGTCATGTCTATGTAATTGAGCTCATGAATTCATGCTGAAGGCAGAAACTTCCTTCTCTGAAGTTGTAATTATTTTGTATTATTTATTATAAACAGTATTTTATGTACAAATGGTTAATTGGCATGAACTTACAAGGAAAGTTTGCTTTTTCATAAAAATTAGAACAGACACACATTTAATCTTCTTTAACCTACAGATAAAAGTAGCATACTCAAACATCACTACAAGGAACGTTGGCTTTTGTGTTGTTTTCTGTGGAATTTTTCAGTTAACCTGGAGAACTAATCTCTAGAAAACATGTGAGCTATGTTAATTGTTAAAAGCTCAACCAATCTATTTATGCTGCCCATCATATTTGTTTGCGTTGATTATTTCTTTTTTCAGTTTTATTTTGTATTCAATGTTGGCTTTGAGTCAGAGAATAACATATTGGGGGCTAGTCCGGGATGTAAATAGACTGTTCCATTGGGCAGACATAAGTTCCTCCACAGCTATGTTGGACTTAGCTGTCCAGCAGCGATGTACCAAGGTGCTGAAATTTTTAACTAATCTTGAATTTTTCACTTGCCCTTCCATTCAAAAGATAGGGCTTACAAATATTGACATAAGTTAAGTAACAGTGTCACAAGTTGCTAGATTTCAGTTTAAACATCGCAGACTCAGTCATTGCAGCTGGTAAACATATTCTCAGTTATGCAATTTTAAGTTCAGAAGTTATACCCATTTGGTTTCATGTCTGTCACACATGCATTGTATAATTGTAGAAGACATTTACTTCTGCACAGCACTCCTTACATTCTCTGTCCAGCTGGATTTGTACTTTGGCTTAGTTGTGCAGCAGAGTGTTGTATTTCTCTAGTGATTGTTCCAGACAATGATTTTGCAGTAACAGCCTAACGTATGTGTTTTTTATGTTTCTGCATTATCCAATCTACGCAGAAAAGCTCTGTCCATTTATGAGTCCCGTCTGTTTAAGTGGCACAGTCCTGGTCGTTTGGCAGTTCTGATTATGCTATGATGGCCTAATTAGTACAACTAAAAGCTGTAAACAGAATGTGGAGGACACTGAAAAAGTCACTTTGATCACCTTGAAGCGAAATGCCAGTGTGGGCTTGTACTTTTTCCTTTACACTCACACTAGTGCACACAGAGTTTTCGCTCTAAAAACCCTGAAATCTTCATCACATTGAATTTTCGAATCTTTGCTCCAAATGTCTTTGCCTGCGCCTGTTTAATGCCTTGAGTGAGTTTGAGCGACAGCCAGTATCTGCAAATGTGAGTCAGTTCACTGATGGGGGCATAATTAAGACTTTGACCCGTTCGGAGCTGCATAATCTGTCCTCTAAACAAGTCTTTTAGAGGTGTTCTCTTTCTTGTTTTCACATCATTTTATTGCCATTGTCTTTTTCTGTCTTTGTCTGGAATGTCTTCATTGATTGCTGCCACAGTGTAGGCTACCTGGCAAAAATACACAGTGAGAGGGTGAGGTGAGCAAAAAAAAAAAAACCCCCGACATTACACCCTGTACCACCAAAATGCCCCCACATATGTTTGTTTAGTTAGTTTGTCTTCCTTTTGTTCTACTGTCTCTTTGTTTTTCATACTTGCTCATTCTCTTTTGTATTTTTCTGGATTTTGTTTTAGTTTTGTTTTTGTGTCTCCAGTCACACATCTGCCTTGGTCTGGCACTGCAGTGCTTGTTCATCTGCCATACACTCCATTTACCTTTTGATGATGCAATGCGGAGTGATGGCTCCACTTCTTAACCACTCCAACTTCGCAGCACTCCTCCCTTTCTTCGTGTCACCGACTTTCATTAACACCTCCCTGTTAATCCAAATTGAAAAGTTCCTATTGTTGCATTATTGATGCACTGCGAGGGGGAAAAAAAACCACTTAAGTTGTTTTGTATCGGACTGTTAGGAGAACCCCCCCCCTTTCAATCAAAAGAGAAATTGATCTGGAATGTCTATAGTGTCTTCTTCTCCAAGCATTACTTTGGTTTTGGTTTTTCCATTTGCTCTGGAGTATCACCTCTCCCATTTGCAGACTATAAAAGCTATCTAATTAAGGCCAGGATTGGCCATGACAGGAGCAAGGAGCTGGACTGGTCCTCTTCTAATGAGCAGAGGCGGTGATTGACCAGTGGATCTATAATGTATTCTGCCTGCCAATATCCAAGTATGGATTTTCTCGAAAGAAATATGAGAACAAGGAAGCAACGTGGAGACAAAAAACGGCAAAGTGTTTTTTAAATTCTGGGAGGTGAGGATTTGACAACTGTGAGTGAAAAGGAAGCAGAACTAGAATAGAGGCAAAGTGGTAGAAAATAACAGCAGCCTGAGCGTCTTGGCAGGCTTAAGAGTAAGAAAGAGTGAGGACATGGAGAATGACAGAGAGGGATGAACAACAGAACAAGAAAACAAGATTTTCATAAAGTAAAAAATCACCGACTGAGAAAGTGCCCCCATGCTGTCAGGAAGCAGCCGAGCCGGGCAGTCCTTCCTTGTATCAACAGAGATGAATGGCCTGGTGTACCCCATCACCATTCTCTGCTTTGAAGCTGTACTTGTCATAGCAGGCACAACATGGCAAGGAACTGCTTTACACTTGCTAGGAATTCATGAAGAATTCAGATATTAGCTCTGTACTGAGTATTCATTGTGTGAAAGCAGAACTTCTCATGTGTGGCGTTTCAGTCTGATTATATATCCAGCCACAAACTGCAAATATATCATCCTGTTTTTGTTTTTTTTTCTTTCTTTTTTTTTGAAGGTGCAATTCAATTTTATTAGAAAAAAATATGAAGCTATCATACATCATAATTTTATACTTTGGCTTGGTCTGCAAGCCTGGATGTAAAATTTCACTGATCCCTGCCTGCTTTGTTTAAAAAAAAAAAAAAAAAAAAAAAAAAACAAAACACACAAACATAAAAAACCAAACAAAAAAAAAAAAAATAAAAACCAA
>VURO01028396.1:19535-31918 GCA_015108175.1 Pelvicachromis taeniatus
ATATAATTTTTTGTGGGTGTGTTTTTTTTTTTTTTTTTTTTTTCTCCACTGCACCTGTTCGATATATGAAAGTATGAGGTATTACATGTTACCTGTTTATAGATACATGGCACTGGTTATAAAAGAGTACATAATGTTAAAAAAATACTAATAAAAACAAAGAAAATGTTAATAGCTGGTGAAATATAAATGGTGTTACATCGTTTAAAACGAAGCAGGACAGCATTAAAAAACACAAGAGTGTGAAGGCATTCGTTTGTTTTTGACGGGGTGTCAAAATCACAGTGTGATTAAAAAAAAGAATGTTTCAAATGGGCTATGGGTTAAAGAGTAAAGGGACCATTAGGGTTGTTATTAGTGTGAGCTTCATAAGCAGCTTCCCTGATCGTATGAGAGTGCATTAGTGCACATTGTATTGGTGAATTCTACATCTGTGAAGGCACCATTAAAGCTGAATGATATATTCTGCTTGAGGAGCAACATATGCTGCCACCCAGATGAAGCGAGCCCACGCTCTGCACTTACTGCAACAGCACGCCTAAGTGTCTGTGTGCTAAACTGGCGCCCATTAAAAACATTTGGCACATAACATTTGGCTCCAAACTGTTGAGCGTTTGAAATTCCTATATCAAACAAGATTGGGGGAAAAAAAACAAAAACCTTTTGCTTTCAGAAGCACTCCTCAGTTGCCACATGCTTACAGACTGTTGTTAAAAGAAGAGGTGATGCAACACAGTGGTAATTATTTCCATGTCGCATCTTTTGAAATGTGTTCACATAGAAAATCTACATTCAATTTAAAAAAAAAAAAGAAGAAGCTTGAACTTGATATGATGTTTGGAAATATATTTTTTTTATGTACATTTTACACAGAATCTCACCTTTTTTGGAAATCGAGTTACACAAAGACTTTTGCTTTATAATAATGCTTTAGCTGCATTATTTTCATCTGTAATTACAGCTCGGCGTGGCTCAGGGAAGGGCAGCATCGAACTTTTATGATTAGTTGGACATAAGTACGATTAACCAGTGTATGTTTTACTTTCCATAGTCTGAACCATTCCTTTGCAAAGCCAGTGCCAAAAATCCTACAGGTTTACGATTTGAAATTGTAGCCTGTTATCTTGTGTGTTTGTGAATGTATGTGTGGTCGATTTTAACGGCATTTTACTGTTTTTTTGTTTGGTTTTCTGCTCACGGACTGCAGATGGAAATGGCCTCATAGCTAAATCTGGTACAGGACATTGTTTCCTTTTATTGTTATTAATGTGTTTTGTGCACATATAAATAAATAACAAAGAGAAAGGTAGGACAACTTTTTAAGGCCTTCTTTTTAAAACTTTACTGCAGGACTTACAGGAGATGCTACTATTGCACGTCAATGAGTCACATAAGGGGGAAAAAAATGGTGAAAATTCAGAAGTTGGTGTGTCCTGCCTTTTAGTCTCTCGTATGTCTCGTGCAACTTGAAACGGCCTTTAATTAGGCTGCATCTGCCTCCTAAATGAACCACCCCTTTAAAGAATAAACCCACACAACACAACACAACAAAACCTGGACATAAGAAAATAACTATTTCCAAGAAAACTCACCTTTGTGAAATGATCAGGATATTTTTTCTCTTTTAATAGAAGCTGACTTGACGAGCTGAATAGGACTTTTCATGTGTAAATTTGTTGATTACACCTCTAAGTAACAACAATAGTGATTATCCAACCAGTAATTTTGGTAGGACTCAGTAAAACAATGCAAATCTGGGTGATTTTGGAGACAAATTGATGTGAATGGTTAGTCAAACCTTTCTGTGCCTTCATAATAAAAAAAAAGAAGCTTTTCAGATTGCTTGCACTATAACAACCCTTGCAGAGTGTATGAATTGTAAGCCCTACCAGGAACCATTGCGTTGCTCCAGCTATGATTTGTGCTATTGATCGCCCATCCCCGTTACTATCACCACCCCACCCCACCACCACCACCACCTCCTCCACCAACCGTATGCTATTATTGTGGAATTAGAACACTGTGGCGGATAGCACAAACCTCACCCCAGCCAATGTTGCATCTCTCTGTCATTACCATGGTTACACGACTGTGGAATACGTCGCCAGCTGCGCGCCTGTTGACTCGCATATTTACACACATCTGTGCTATAGAAGTGCGCCACAGGGCTGGGAGAGAGCGGCGGTACCGGGCAGAGTTTGTAGGTTTGTAGCGCGCACCGAGACGGCAGTAGAAACATTTAATGTGACGCTTGCTCAACATTAAACACTTTAAGCTTTCTCATACAAGACACCGTCTTACCTCCGGCAAAGTGGATCATTATGTGTGCGCACATAGGCAGATATGGTATTAATAGCTGTATTCCATTTGATGTCAAGGACTTAGATTATCTTGCCAAGAGCTCTGGGGGCTGCTGGTTGATATATGGACACAGGGCTTTACAGTGCAGATAGTGGGAAGATGAGAACATTGTTAAGTGATTGTGTAGATTCATCTTATCATTGGTGAGGCTGAAGTTCAGTGCTTTCAGTAAGCTTAGTGTACTTTGAAGAAAAAATATTGTAACATCTAAGAACCAAAAAAAAAAAGAACTTGACTTCTGATTGACTTCAGATACGTTTCTGTGCTTCATAAACCTCCTGAAAATCATAGTTTGATCATTTTCTTCATAATAAATGATTTAATGTATTCAACTAATCACTCCTCCTTTTACCTCAGCTCATATCACTTTGACCTGTTCACTCTTCCTTCACCTCCAGCTGTCTGTTTTCATATCGTCTCATCGCACGATGCCACAATTTTATTATCTCCGGTGATGTTGTACGTGGGCGTGTCTGTATGTGTGTGTTTGCTCGCACTAAGGTGAGACCATCAGGTTTGCCAGGGTGACAATCTTCTTAATTATTTAGCAGGATGAATCGCACCTCTGTAAAATGTTCACTTCTCATTAACAGCATTGTTATCAGGCTGATTATGTCACAGAAGAAATCACAGGTCTTTTTTTTTTTTTTTTTGGTTGGTGCTAGAGCCAAAGTGACAGTTTGGGGGGGGGCGGTGTCAGAGACTCACAGGGACTTTGAGGGATCATCAGTCTGACTTGCAGCTAAGGTGTGGCTCCTGTTTTTTTGTTTTTTCCTGCTTTTCTCCCTCGAAGCCTTTCGGCGGTGTCACTGGGGTGTCATTCTGAGGGTGCAAAGTGGATTGTGACACGTTTGGATTCAGCATCCAAACTGTAAGCCATTAGGTTCATTAGATTTAACCTCAAACCAGCGCTGTAAATGATAAATAATGACTGCGGCACCTTATGTGATATTGTAAGCTTTGGGTGTTGAAATCTTATTAAAACCAATTGGGTTTTTATCTCTCTTTGGCCGAACAAAACTCAGGTTTGCTCGTAATTAATCTGAACCAGCAGAAGGTTGTCAAACGGGACTGTTTTTTATTGCCAATTGCTGTCTACACGGACACACACCCGCTCTCTCACTCGGCACACACACACACACACACTCTCTTTGTGATTACATCAGGCTAAACTGGCTCGTTTATCATCTTACATCACGTTACCTTGTGGCCCGTAGTTGTAGAGGGCAGATGGCAGCACCGGCGCGAGCGAGCACGACGCGCGTGCTTGCGCGCGTGCACGTGTTTGTGTATGTAGGTGCCTGCACTCAGTCTCTGGAGGTGTAACCCAGCTCAGCATGCCAGGCTGTGCCAAGTGCTCACAGCTGGCAGCAACCAAGCAGTTGGTCTCTTTGGACAAGTTGCCCCCTGCGCCAGGACAAACAGGAAATGAGCCCTGGGGCCTGGCAGGAAACTGGCTGTTGGGCCAATAGGAAGAGTGGTGGAGAGTTGGGAGGGGGTGAAAGAGCGAGGACGACAGCTCGGAGAGGAAGGAAAGCAACAGAAGAGGTGTCAAATGTCTGTGCTACGAGAGGCTCAGAGAACTGTGGAGGAGGGAGAGTAGAGAAAAAAGAAAGTGATGCATGAGAGGTTAGAAGGCTGCGTGAGAGGATTGATGTGGGTGGGCGGGCATCACCCCTGCTTTGGGTTGATGGGTGTCATTCAGTTTAGGATACTAAATGAAACGCGGCCCGCCATATGTGTGTCTTTATCACGTTCCTTTCAAACATTATGTCTCTGCCTCGCTGACCCAACACATGATGTGCTGACTGTCCATCCCAAACGGTCAACCCATAAAAGATAGCGTTTGTGTACATAACACATTATACACATTATGTACATTATAACACCTTTTAAGGAATTTCTTTAAATTTGACACAGCGGACAGAGTGATCGGGTTTTGATAGTCAGCTGTCAGCGTTGCTAATGTGACATTTCATAAAAGCCTCGAGGGGAATTGGTACAAAATGTGCTGTTGAAGCCAGGCTTTACCTGGGTGGCCCACTCAGGATTAGTATTGATCATATTTAAGCATATTTAGGGGCTCATTTTAGCATTTTTGATTAGTTTTACTTTTGTTTGAGAGAGCCTACAAAGGTTCGGTTGTTGCTTGCTAGTTAGCCCCAGCACCTCCGGCCTGGTGCCTTCTCTACCAGCTGACTGACAAAGACTGATAAATGTTCCTGCTGTGGGCGACTTTCCCAGAGAAGGAATAAACCCCATTTTCTTGGGTCGCAGCTAGCAAAGGTAGACCTTCTACCATATGAATATTCAGACTCTGTAGATAGAGATCAGACTTTTACACCTTAAGCTGCCTGGTTTCCATTTGTAGTGAGATTTTTGTCCAAGTCTTTCTGACATGTGTGCAAGTAGTTGCTTACCTGCAGGTCAGCGATCCCCGTGAAGAAAATAACCAGAGGAAATCCTGGCCCAATTATCTACTGGCTACTCCCCAGGCCTTCCCCCAGAAGCTCTGTTATATTACTGACATGGACACTGGCCAATGTGTTTTCAGACCAAAGTTACTCTGACCTCACAAAACACTTTTTTGTTGTTGTTGTTGTTGCCATAACTGATTCTCTTCAGGATACAGTTTCACATAAATTTCTTAGTATTATAAAACCATTCAGTGGTTACTTTGTACATCAAGGTAGTAATTCATCTCTGTGGATTAATAACTCCCCGTCGTGGCTTGTGTTATCCCCTCACAAAACGGTCTCCAGTTGTAGAGCAATTACTGCTCTGTAATCACTTTTATTGTCGTGTAAGTTGGTTTTGTGCGTGTGCAGTTTTGTGTGCCGGCTCCTCGGCTAGGCCGCCAAGTCTGCAGTCTGTGTGCGCTGTGCTGCTCTGCCAGTCTGATCACAAAATGCCAGTTTTCTCTGTGTACACTGCCACTGTGTTTCATCGAGTTGGCTGCATCAAACTAGTTCTAATCTCCTACCAAGGTGAATGTCAGACCTGCTCTTTTACCAGCTGACACTCTGCCTCTGAAGAACTTGAGAATACTATTTGGCAAAAGATTATTGTGCAGGCAGGACTCACACAGGACTAAAGCAGCCAAAAACCCTCAGTCACTGATGTGAAGTTCACTGAAGCCTGAACTTCCAGAAATTCCCCAGGCTCTTATTTGTGAAGCATTTCTTCAGAGACACGGATCATGTCCCAGACATGTATTGTCAGCTGGTCCTCGGTGTGAAGGAAAAGCTCCCGGAGTAATCACCAAGAGAGTTTCTTGAAGGAATTTCCACTGAGGCATGGATCCTATGAAAGTAATTAGCAAAATCTTCTTTTGATGACAGGTCAGCTGTTACAGTCTGTTAACTGTTAAAAGTGGCCTAATGGTGCCCCTCTTCTTCTTCTTTCTTTTTTTTTTTCCATCTGTGTTGTATTTCCAGTGTTAGCAAAACACACTGCTGCTACTGTGAAGGCAGATCAAGTGAGGCAGCTACAGATTTTTAAATAATGTGACATTTAGCTCACAGCTTTGATTCTTTTATCTTTTCAACACTGAACAAAAAGAGCTGTCTGGACTACCTGACCATGAAACTGATTAAATGACCTGAGGTTTGGCTGCTGTTAAGCATTCATCCATGTGGGGCAGTGTAGCCCTGTGATGGAGCCACACTGGATCCTCAGTGTACTCCCACTGCACTGCTTTCCTCTTAGCCTCCACTCTTCTGTGTTCTTGCTATTCTGATGAACTGTGCCCAGTTCCAGTACAACCACCGGACTTCCTGAAACTGTCCCTCGTTGAGTCAAGAACAAAAAGACCTTAGCCACGACAAAGACTGACTCGAGGCTTTGGGATACTCGGCGTCTCTCAGAACACTACAGCAGTGGCACTTTCATCAGCTTGTTATAATCAGCAGTGGCACCACGCAAGTACCTGTGAGCCTGTTCAAAATTAATCTTTTCAGCTACAAGTTTAATATTGTCGGTGTTCAGAACTGCTGCAGCCCGAGGAGATGCCTGCGCGTGTTACGTCGTCAGCCATTTTTACACAAAGATTGCACATTTTTGCTGTTCTGAGATCACTCCCCGTGCCGTCCCAGCTGCACAAAACCAGCATAATGCTTTTCCCCGTTGTGTCATTTTTACATAACCGGCCTGCATTGAGAATTCGGAGGGTCATAACAAATGTGACACATACGGTTTGATGTGCCACGCAGCCATGTTCAGCTGCGGTTGGAAATATGAAGGGATATATCACCTTAGTCTTATCTCTGGGTGTTTGTCTCGGTTGTTTTGTTACTTAATTTAAGAGTCTATCTTCTTCAGAATTCAGCTTCTTGAATAATTAACCTGGAAAGTGCAGTTCAAAGCAGCAGTTGTGTCGTGTTGTGCGTCATCTGGTTACAGATTTGTGTCTTCGACAAAAAAACAGTGGTTACTAAATTACTGGCAAACTTTGTTTTTTTTTAATGGTCGGTCTTCCATCTGTTGCTGCTGAAAAGCCGTGCCAATGCATGAATAATTTCCATTGATAAAATTAAAGTAGTCTACAAAACGCGCTCCCTGATGATCTACCAGCATATATTATCTTCACCTCTGTGGCTCCCCTTCATCAGGTTTGGTTCATTTAGGGTGGCTACGTTTCTTTCTGTGGAATTTCAAACCAAATATGACAAAAAGGTGAAGTTTCTGTTGTATTTCTTTTAAATGACTTAATGTAGGATTAGTGCCCATATTACCCAGTCGTAGGTAACATCGGCCTGTGCAGTGTGCACTTTCTCCTCTTTGCAGAGTTCATGTTAAAGTTATCGTTTCTTGCGTCGCTGTAGTTGAGGTATGAAATGTAAAATTGCCTACTTTAGCTCTGTTATACCAGCTGCTCAAACACTGTGTTTAGGTCCAGTTGATTGTAGTTGACTTCTGCCGTGGCCTCAATTTAAGCTGAGGAAAAATGTTGAGTTCTCATCCCATCAGCTGTCTGTGAGTGGTAACATTTCCTCAGTGGGTGACCTCTTCCTCTCTCGATATGTTTACACTTCTCATTGTTGATTTACTTTCTGTCTGTCTGTCTTTTTTCTTTTTTTGATCTCTTGCCGAAAATTGGATTTTATGAGATTATATCTCTGAGTGTTTGCACAAATAATGACCGTATGTCTGCCCTCTGGCTGTGGTACATCTCCTCTCTCTTTTCTTTTTTTGCATTATAAGTATTGGGGTGAAATAAAACTGTACTGTCATCTAATCAAAAAACAAAAGAAAGCCTCTGACCACCTTCATATCTGGTATTAAAGATCTGGTTGCCGTGCGAACAAAATTAGATTTCTGTGCTACTGGACACGTTGACATGTCCTGATGTAATGGGATGAAAGAGCTCACTGAAATGAAGGAAGCATAGCCTCTCGCTCCACGTTCTGTCCATCCTTACCTGAGTTTAAGCAGACGAGACAAATGAGACACACACACACACACACACACACACACACACACACACACACACACACACACACACACACACACACACACACACACACATGATGGCTGGCTGCGTCTTCCACGGGGTCATAGGTGTTTTGTGGAGCCATATGGTCGTCGTGGACCCCCACCTCCACTTAGGGTTCAGAGGGGCCTCATTTCTCACTGGCATTAGATCAGACACACTTAGCAAGCTTTAAGCAGACACACCCCACCCTGCTCCCACCCCACTGTCACCATACGGCGTGCTTTGATTCGACTGCACTATTTATTGTAACGTTCACAGACTACAGCCAACAGGAGTGCGTGTCAAACGAGCTTTCAAAAGGCTCGGAGAAAAGCCTTCTTTGCCACCATCCAGGAAATTTGACTTGCTGCAGAGAGAAAGGTAAAGTCTTCCAGAAGATTGATGCAAATGAGACTTAGAAGCTGAAGCTCCTTTGTGTGTGTGTTACTGCCTGTGTGTGATGCGGTGAGAGCTGGCAGAACATGCCCCTGTGAGGTTAGACACGCTACATGGAAAACACCCCTCAAATAATTCAACAGCCTCTCCTACGTCTCCTTTTCTGCACTATCTTTGATCTCTCCAACCCAAGGCTTGTGTACCTGCCTCCACCCTCGCGCTGACTCCGTCTCTTTTCACTGAAATCGGATTCAGAGGCTGCTTTATTCAGAGGCCCCTTCGTCTTCTTCTCCTTTCCTCTACAGGCACAGTGAGAGGAGCGAGGCAGACGAGCCTCTCCAGGATTGTATCTTCATCAGCATGGTTGGTGCTGTTGCTGCCGCTCTGTCAGGAATACTGAAAACAAGCTTTCTGAATAAAAGTGCACCCTGGGTGCGTCTCCTTACCTCAGGGAGTGTGCTGGGAAAAAAGACACATCGGACAAAAGCACGGGCGCTGCATGTTTCTGTGAGGCCTCTCGGGTGGGGGGGTGTTCCTGATTGGAGATGATTGAGTGGCACCCTTGGGCAAGGCTTTGCATCTCCTGAAGTGGGCCCCATCTCGCCACTTCTCACCTGAGTAAATGGCCTCTTGTCTGCCAGCAGCTCGTGATTAGCACCCTTCATCCGAGATGGCGAGGAGAATGGATCGAGGGCAGAGAAGAGGGAGCTGCATGAGAGTGCCTGGAATAATTAAAACCAGAAGGAGCAAAGAGGCATCTGCAGCAGACGCCCCCTCCTTATGACTGGCCTGCCCAAGCCAGACAAGTTTGTTAGGCCTTTTTTTCTCACAGCAAAATAGCAAAAAAATATCATTATAATAAGTGATTCTCTCAATTCAGTTTTATTTGTGTAGCACCAAATCATCACAACAGCCGCCCTGAGGTTCTTTATATTGTAAGGTAAACACAATAAATGAGAGAAACCCCCCATGAGCAAGCACTTCGCCAACTGTGGGACGGACAAGCTCCCTTAACTCGAGATGGCACAATATCATTATGTCTGATACCGATATCATGAATTTGGATATCTGCTGATACCGATATGAATCGGATACAATCTGTTTTATAATCAATAAAACTGTTTTTATGCCATTTTGTGTAAGTTCATACTCACTGAAGCACTGAAGCTATTCTATTACACCTGTATGCAAAAAGTACACCGCACCCAAAATATTGTAATTTTGATCTTTTTATTGAAACTTTTAGCAGAACTTTAAGTATTTAAAGTAATATTCAAAAAGTCATTAAAATGCAGTTTTATGCAGATTTGAAAAACTTTGGTTGTGAAACAAAGAAGTGCAACATCAGCACAAACTCGTGCTTCTGTCCAACAACATGAAGCAGGTTGTATAATGGAGCCTTTATACAGCTGGACACAGACAGACATCAGAGTAAAGCGGTGCACATCAGTGCAAACATGGCTTCATCATCTCTGATCACATGATGTCAGTGTGAGCGGTTTCTCTTTAACCTGACGCTGGACTTTGTGTCATTTCTATACAAACTTAACACAAGTATAAAAAAGTGTTTTCACAGTTTGAACCATGAAGCTGTTCAGCTGCAGCTGTTTGTAACTCTGAGTCTATCGTCGTACGGTCACACTGTTTGTAACTCTGAGTCTATCGTTGTACGTACGGTCACACTGTTTGTAACTCTGAGTCTATCGTCGTACGGTCACACTGTTTGTAACTCTGAGTCTATCGTTGTACGGTCACACTGTTTGTAACTCTGAGTCTATCGTTGTACGTACGGTCACACTGTTTGTAACTCTGAGTCTATCGTCGTACGGTCACACTGTTTGTAACTCTGAGTCTATCGTTGTACGGTCACACTGTTTGTAACTCTGAGTCTATCGTCGTACGGTCACACTGTTTGTAACTCTGAGTCTATCGTTGTACGGTCACACTGTTTGTAACTCTGAGTCTATCGTCGTACGGTCACACTGTTTGTAACTCTGAGTCTATCGTCGTACGGTCACACTGTTTGTAACTCTGAGTCTATCGTTGTACGTACGGTCACACTGTTTGTAACTCTGAGTCTATCGTCGTACGGTCACACTGTTTGTAACTCTGAGTCTATCGTTGTACGGTCACACTGTTTGTAACTCTGAGTCTATCGTTGTACGTACGGTCACACTGTTTGTAACTCTGAGTCTATCGTCGTACGGTCACACTGTTTGTAACTCTGAGTCTATCGTCGTACGGTCACACTGTTTGTAACTCTGAGTCTATCGTCGTACGGTCACACTGTTTGTAACTCTGAGTCTATCGTCGTACGGTCACACTGTTTGTAACTCTGAGTCTATCGTTGTACGGTCACACTGAGCAGCTCCAGATATCGTTGAGCTGAACGTGGGGATGCCTTACCAACACTCACACATGGACTCACACACTGACTTTACTTCTCCGGGATAGCCTACTCGGAGATGAGATGCCGGTTTGGCAGCACGTAGTGACGCTCCAAATTCTTTCAGTGTGAAGTAACTCCAGCCCGCCGACAGGTCTCCACGCCACCGCCGCTCTGTGACGCACACTGCTCCGACTTGCTGAGGTCATGACCTGGGTTACGCCATCTCGCAGGTTTGTGAGGCGCTTTTGTGATATTTAAAGGATCGGGTTACTTTTTTTATTTCTCTCAGATATCCCATCCAGTGATTTAGGTCAGGATCGCACCGATACTGAATATCGGATGGGTCCATCTCTACTTTTAACAGGAAGAAACCTCCAACAGAACCTGGCCCAGGGAGGGGCCATGACTGGCTCAGGGTGAGACAGAAACAGGATAAAAGACACACTGTGGAAGAGAGCCTGAGATTAATAATAACTTATGATGAAATGCAGATTTGTGTATAAACACATAGAGAGAAGAGGCAAATGAAGAAGAAACAGTGCATCACAGGAAGCCTAGGCCTAGTGCAGGAGGAGAGTCCAGGGTCAGCTGATCCAGTCTGAACTGTAAGCTTCATAAAAAAGGAAAGTTTGAAGCCTAAGTAGAGATAGTGTCTGTCTCCTGAATCCAAACTGGGAGCTGGTTCCACAGAAGAGGGGCCTGAAAACTGAAGGCTCTGCCTCCCATTCTACTTTGAAATACTCTAGGAACAACAAGTAAGCCAGCAGTGTGAGAGCGAAGTGCTCTAATGGGGTGATATGGTATTATGAGGTCTCTAAGGTAAGGTGACATCTGATTTTTCATGTCATGAATATATGAAAAAAACTGTGAGTAAAGCTATTGACATTTCAACCTTGTCCTCAAATATTCTTAATCAGGGGAGAGAAACACAACAAACGCCTCACATCAAATTTGGATATCCCCCCCCCAAAAAGTAAACTTTTCATTACTGATGATGACTTATACGTCCCGTGTTAGTGTCAGTGTGTGTGTGTGTGTGTGTGTGTGTAGCAGAGAGAGCAGCACTGTGGGGAGTCTACAGAGACACAACTGCAGTCCTCTGTGATGTCACGATGCAAAGGTAGAATACTTAGTGGTGGAAAAGTTGGCTTGAACAATGATGGGAAGTAGAGTTGACCACAAAGAGGAAGTCACATGGCCAAAGATCAAATAAACACAGACGTGAAGCACAGACAACTGTGAAGCACAGACGTGAAAGCACAGACAAAGAAGCACAGATTTGAAAGCACAGACGAGAAGCACTGACGTGAAAGCACAGACAAATGTGAAGCACAGGCGTGAAAGCACAAATGTAAAGCACAGACAGACGTGAAGCACAGACATGAAGCACAGACGTGAAACACAGACGTGAAGCACAGACGTGAAAGCACAGATGTAAAGCACAGACAGACGTGAAGCACAGACAGACGTGAAGCACAGACGTGAAGCACAGACGAGAAGCACAGACATGAAGCACAGACGTGAAGCACAGATGTGAAAGCACAGACGTGAAAGCACAGACAAGAAGCACAGACAGACGTGAAGCACAGACGTGAAGGCACAGACGTGAAAGCACAGACATAAAAGCACAGACGTGAAGGCACAGACATGAAGCACAGACAGGAAGCACAGATGTGAAGCACAGACGTGAAGCACAGACGAGAAGCACAGACGAGAAGCACAGACAGACGTGAAGCACAGACGTGAAGCACAGACGAGAAGCAC
>VURO01028397.1:0-10474 GCA_015108175.1 Pelvicachromis taeniatus
ACATGGTGGCAGCGAGTAGTGGTAACACGTCGACTTAAACCACGCCCCCCGAACACGCAGTTCTACAGTATGGGGATATTTTAACTGAACAGGAAGTGATTCAGTCTTTGCCGGCTTTGTAAGGTGGAAATGGCCGATCATAAAACAACCGTAAGTTTTCAACTTTTTTACTAACGCTGGTTTTTACCCTTTAATTCATCCAGACACCCCCCACGTAGACATACACTCAGAGATAAACACCCAACCTCCGTAAATGCAAAACTAATTGAAGCTGCTTAGCAGTAACATATATCATTAGATTAATCGATGCATCGAAAAATTAATCACTATATTCATCGATTCGGAAAATAATCGTTTTGCCCAGCCCTACCCTGGATGCTTTAGCCTCAAGTACACAACATCTTCGCGAGACAGACACCCTTTCTACTTTTAAGATTAGGCTTAAAACTTTCCTTTTTGATAAAACATATAGTTAGGCTGCACACTGAATCTTTTCTTAGTTACACTGCAATGTCTACGCTGTTGGGGACTTCCCATGATGCACTAAGTGTCTTTCTTCACTCACCTTTTTCACTCATTATGTGTCTATACGCCACTCTGCATTTAAGCATTAGTTATTATTAATCTCTTTCTCCCTTGACCCCCATATGGTCATGACAGAGGGCTGCCTCTCCCTGAGCCTGGTTCTGCTGCAGATTTCTTCCTGTTGAAAGGCAGTTTTTCCTTCCCACTGCCCCGCTTGCTTATAGGTTTTCATATGATTGTTTGGGTTTTCTCTGTCTTATTGTAGAGTCTTTACCTTACAATGTAAAACACTTGGAGACAACTATTGTGATTTGGTACTATATAACTATAATATAATTGAATTGATTCTATGAATCTATATATTTTTTTTAATTTGTGAAATTGCAGAACACATCTTTTTATGTTCTTTTGCTATTTCTGCCATAAAGATAAAGGGCATTTATTAACAATTTTTCCCAAATTATCAGAATCTTCTAATAATATTATAAACCCCAGTTGAATTTTCTTTTTTTTCCTGACCAAATAATAATTTCCCCAATTTCTTGTGAGATATTCCTCAAATTATGTCCTTCCAGCTTTTATAAAGCATGTTGCTGGCATTACATTTAAAATTGGCATATATTTTTTTAAAAATGTGTTTCTGTTTCAGCTTTTGATATGATCCCTTTGAGTACTTAAATGATATATATTAGTACAGTGGCCCCCCAAATAATGACATTGTTTTCATTTAAAATGTACACAGTGTCCCAACTTTTTTGGAAACATTGTGCAAACAAACATGAAATAATAAACTTCAAGGGAAAACAAGTATGTTTAACTTCAGAAACAATTAAACTGTAAAAACATGCTATATGTCACAGCAGAAGTATTTTAAAAGCTTGATTCAAGCCCCCAAAAAAAAGAGAGAAAAAAAGAAAACATGGAAGTAAAAAAGACAGAACATGCAGAAGTACCCTCATACTCACCGGCGGAAAGTTTAGCTGCTGTGAGGTCTATAGCGCCATCTGCAGAGCCACTCAGGTAGTCATAGTCACTTTTAGGAACCATGGAAAACAGTCCTGCCTCTTTCAGGTTGGTTTCCGACACTGATGCTTTTATGCCATTAGGTCCTTTGATACCATACAGTCCAGCATTATCGTATTGATAGTGGTCATCTCTGTAGCCAAAACGGTTGTCAGGCTGGCTTGTAACTGGAGGCTGTGTTCTGCACGATCCTGTGAATGGTAGCTTGTAAATTACATCACAACACACACTCCGCCTTCCAGCTGTAAGGTCCATTGGGGTCCCATCATCCTCTATAACAGTGGTCACAACTCCTGGACTTGTACCAGACAATGCTACCACAGCTCTCATTGGTTTGTAGTTTGTCAGATCCATGGCCTCTGTGGCCTCTAGAGAAAGGACAGGGCCTCCATTGCTGAGAACTGTGGGGACCGATGTCAGTGGCTGTTTTGCTCCAGAGGACACAAGAGCTTCAAAGGAAAGATTAATTGGTATCTCTTGAGCTGTGGATGCTACAGCACTCACCATGGGCTGGGTGCTAACAGGTCTATATACAATCTGGGCTAGGGGCTCAAATGGTTTGTATGTCGTCAGAGGCAGTGGCAATGATGTAACGGGACCTTGCAAATCAAGCGGTTTCTCTGCTGGAGTGTTGCTATATGAAGCAATAGTAGCCGTGCATGTGACAATTGTGATGCTGTCAGTGACGACGGACAGTGTGGTTGCGGGGGTAATTGCCGGACTAAGATTTACTATCTCAGGCTGTACTGCTGTAATTTGACGACTGCTAGAGTCACTTGAAAAAGACTGTCGACATGATTCAGGTGGAGTCAGGTCCATGCCTTGCTCAGTCATCTTTATACCAACCTTCATTGTACGTAAATCAATAACGTCACCAGTATATATTTTACCATTTTGTTTGGGCACAGGTTGGACTTTAGCAATGTCTGGTTGTATAGCTATTGCTACACTAGGTGGAGGGACCTGTGGAAGTCTTTCATGGACAACAGAAACAGTGGTCCTCTGGACCTCAGTGGTAACTACTTGAGTAACTAGGCTAGGAAGGCTTTCAGGTGGCTGGCCTGAGGTTGAAATTGAAGATGAATACATATGGCTCATACTAGAGACCACCTTTTCTGCTCCTCTAATCTCTTGGCTTTCAATAGACTCTTGCTGAATTTTAGTGATAGTGACTGGAGCTGCAGATACACTCTGTGGAATGTCTTGCACTGTGGGCAGTGAGGTCCTCGTGGTGTATTCCTCAGTGGTTATTATCTCCATAGGGTGATCATATTCTGATGAATAAGTCAATGAACGTGGTTGGTGTTCTGGAATAGATTCTCTTCTGTAGGGGAGCTGAACAACATAACCATCATTAGAAACATCTTTTTCAGCTGGCAGGTTTATTACCTGTGCTAATTGGTATGGTGGCTGCATGGTTATGGATTCTCTTCTAGTGGCAGCAAAGGCTTCAGCTGTAACTACTTGTCTGGGTATTTCATACTGTGTAGGACAGGTAAATCTTTCACTTGTGGCATATGATGGCTGTACTATGGAAGATATGGATGTCCTCCTCTTATGGGTGGTTTCCTCAGTTGTAATAACAGGCATTCCAGGCCCTGCCTGAGGTTGTGTCATGGATGATGATACTGAAGAAGCTATGACATCAGCATCCTTAGTTATAATTTGTGTAGGAGGCTCAAATTGAGATTGCAATGCCAGTGGTGGCACTGAATGTGTCATAACCGAGGATGTAATTCCTTCACAGACCTTTGGAATATATATATGAGGAGGTATATTTGGGTGTGTAACTATTTGTTCAACTTCCATGATAAGAGGTGATGGTGTTGCCCCAGCAGCTGTGGGAGATATCTTCTTATCGTCTATAGTTAATGGCATTAACTCAACTGGAGTAACTTCACTTATCACAGGTTGATGATGAGGTAGTGGATGTACCATTGCTATCTCTGGTATTCTAACAGCTGCATCAGTTGTTATAACTTCTGTGGGTACATCAGACTTGGTAGGAAGGGACACCCCTTCAGCTACAAGAAGTGCTTGCTGAATAGGTAGATGTTCTGTTACTGCATGCAGAACTTCTGAAGGTTGAATAGTTTGTAGAACCGGTGATTGTTCAGAAATGGTCCAACTATAGTTAAAACCTGTGGCCAATTCTTGATCTTTTGAATGAGTCATTGCTTCAGCTACTGTTAGTGGATGTTCAACAGGGATTTGCTGAACACCTGGTATTAGTGATCTTAATGAAATTGCTTCTGTGACAATGACATCAGTAGGTACATCCTCTTCTGTATGTGGTATTTCAATTTGGGCTGCAGCTTGTGCATCAAGAACAGTTGCAGCTGGTCTACCTTGGACTATAGGTTTGTCAAAAGATACTCTAGGCTGCAATGAAGTAGAAACAACTTCAATCAGAGGCTCAGGCTGGACAGGTACAGTTGGTTTAGGAGCCCGAGGAACAAGTGCATCACTTAAACTTTCTGATGGAACTGTTATGATCTCTGTAATTGTGGCTTGGACTGGATGAATAAGAATTTTTGCCTCTGGGGACATTGTGATGACCTCAGACAGTGTTTTAGGTTGTGACAGTGGCGGGGTCATTGATTGCTCTTGGTGCACAAATGGTTTCTTAATTGGAATAGGCACAGTATGTGCTTGGACAGTGGGTTCCTGGGCTGATGACAATGTGATGATATCAACTACAGGAAGTGGTGGCTGCACTACAGATGGCATAGTGTCTGTTTTAGCTTGGACTTCAGAAACCACTACCTCAGAAGTTGTCATATGTTCAGGTACACCTGAAGATACAGATATTGGAGGTGGATGCCTTACAGTAGGGACAGAGGCTCTCCTTACTGTAGCTTGCGCTGAGAATACCTCAATGGGTGCTTTCTGCTCTGATGATGTTATCTGTATTCCTGACACTTTTGTGGAAGGGATGGATCCTCTTCTTACAGGTGCTTGGACAGTTATGGACTCTGTTGGTGAACCAGGTTCTGATGGAAGCGTTATCACTACATAGGTTTGTAAACATTTTGCATGTCTAGGAGATACAGGTGATTTAGGAGATGTTACACCCAACTTAGACTCCACAGGTCGTGTCAGGCTAAGTGATAGTGCCTTTGGAGGTTCTTTTGTCCTGGGGAGGGTTGCCGCTTTGGGAGCTACAGGAGGAGGTGGCTTGACACTCTCTCCTGGTTTATGACTGAAAACAAGTCCAGCTGGAATTGATACAGGTTTAGGTGGTATGGGTGGAGGAGGCTTGGTAGTTTGACTAGGAGTAGAAACTGTAGAAGAAACTGGTGTAAAATTTGCTTTAGCAGTTGTCACTGGAGTGGAAACTGATGGCTTGGGAACAGTTGGTTTGGGTAAAGTTGATGGCGGTGTTGGACCAGAATCCGAAATGGTTACTTCTACTGTGTCTATGACTTTTGTCTCCACTACAGCTTTAGGTGGAAATCGTGGAGTTACAACTCCCTGCACTGTTGCCGCCTTAGTAGGAAGTGAAGATATATCTGTACTGCGCACACCTGAAGCAGGGGCTACTTGACTACCATATGGAGCAGAAGCAGTGTAAGATATTAGCCCTGTGCTAGGTATATTTTGGTTTCTGGCTTGTTCAATCAAAGCTTTGTTTTCTGCACTGGGGACTATGATAACTACATGCCCCTGTCTATTTGGTGTTACTAACTGAGGTACAACTCCACCATCTGATTTCATGACTTCCATTCTTGGTTGGATATCCACAACTACAGATTGCATTGGCTGTCCAACAACTGTAGTTCCCATAGGTGATGTAGTCCGGCTGACATGCTCAACAGTCTTTACAAAAGGAACGTCTGTATTAGGTTCAGGTAATGATACTGAAGTAGATCGAGGGGGAGGAGGAGGCGGGACCTTCTTTTTGACTATGGTAGTTGAAGCTGATGCTGCTGAAGGCATTTGGGCAGTTTGAGCCAGAGGTGGGACTACCACTGGACTCACTGATGAGATAGCTGATTGTACAGGGACTGAGTGTACCACTTTAGTTTCAGCTTGAGCTGGTGTAGTAACAAGTGCTGAGACTGGTAATGGGGGATGTGTTGGTATGGGAGCTGTGGTTGAAACCAGGTCAGGCATCCGTACTATGACTGGTTCAGGACATGAAACCAGAGTGACAGAAGTTGCAGCCGAGACTGCAACAGGTTGTGCTGCAACTAGGGTTGTAGGATGAATGGAGACAACAGAAGGTGCTGGACTTGGTGCTGAAACCTGTGAAATAGCTGGAATGTTGTCAGACACCTGAGATGGAGATGAAACCAAGTCTGGCATTTGTACCACGACGGGTGAAATGGAAGACATCCCCATCAGGGCAGGAGTTATGGCTTCTACTGCAGAAGTCTGAACTTGAATGGCTGTAGCTGTTTGCACTTTGGATGGATCAGACACTACATCTGGTATTGTGACTATAACTGTGACTGGATAAGAAGAGACTGAGTTGTCATTAGATGGTACTTCTGCATCTGTGGCAGGCAGTGGTGGGGATATCTCTGGAGGTGATTGTGTTTTAAATGAAGCAGGAGGTGTTGGTGTAGACAGTGGAGTTGAATCTGATGAAAGAGGTGTTTGAGCCTGGAATGGAGATGAAGAAGTTGCATTAGAGGCCAAACTAGAATCTGGACTAGCTGGTGACGTTGGAGGTGACACTGGTGATAAAGGAGAAGGTGTTGTGGTCAGTTCTGGAGCTGATATTGGAGTTGGAATAGGTTTTGGCTCTGGAATTTCACAGACTACACAAATAAGGTCTATCTCAACAGTTTCAGACAAAGTTGGGCTTATGCATGGTTCTTCCTTAGTATCAGAGTCATCACTGGGGGTAATGTCAGAGGAAATACCAATGGCATAGTCATCTGCAAGACTGTCATCCTCTTCTTCCCCAGATGAACACTGAGTAATCTTGAGGTCTGGTATAGGGAACAATGCTTTCCTTAATGCAGGATCTTGTTGAATCATAGGCCTAACAAAACTTATAGCCCCACTAGGAGTACTAGGGACAACAGTTATGTCAGGACGCTTTGGGGGTTCAGAAGGGCGTGGAGGGGCTGGTCGCTTCTTTTTCTTTACTGACATGTCACTTAAAGTTTCAGTTTCTGTAAGAGTCATTTCAAGTTTTTCAGTTGGGTATGTCTCTTCTATAGTCACTACACAAGTTTCAGCAAATGAGGGAGGGCAAGTGGCCTGTGAAGTGCTTGAGGCAGAAGATTCCATGGCATTTTGTGCCTGTTGAAATTCATGCTCAATCATCATCAACTCTCTCTTCTTTTGCATCATCTCCTCATAAACCTCCTCAGGAGACCTGAGTTTTTTGAGCGAATCAGAGCCAGTATCATTTTGGGGTTCTTCCTGAAATTCACTCATTTTAATTTCAGGTTCCTCAACTAAGGATTCATAAAGATAGTCCTCTATTGCCATCCCCCCATAGAGTGGCTCAATATCAGGCGGACTGTCTCCTGGAATAGCTTTTGTCTTCTGAATAATTTCCTCGTATGCTTCTTCTGCACTCTTTAATGATTTTGTCACACTGTCCTGTTCTATAAATGGATCAGAAAGGGTGTATGGTATGACTGTTGGTGAAGGTTTGCGTCCTCTCTGTACAGCTTGAGTGGCCTCTGTTTCTGATTCTATACTGGCAGAATACTCAGAGCCAGATGTTCTATGAGCTTCGTTTATAACTGTGACTTCTTTCAGGTCCTCGGTGGAGGAGGAATCTTTGTGTGGGGACAGTAGTTGTCCATGGGGCCCCATCTTCTCTTCTTCAGAGGAGTCTTCGATGGTGGGAAGAGGCTGGGTTGGTTGCCGGTGCTTACCTTTGCGATACTGTTTGTCCCCACTGGGTTTCTTGCGACTAGGGCTGCTATCACTATCCTCTTCCAGGGAGGAGGCTGATGTAGGTGAAGATTCTGGAGTAAAGCTGGATGCTTGAACACTAGATGAACCCTTTGACACAGATTCTGTCATGCTTTCTACTTCTTCATCGGTGCTTTGTCTTTGTCTCATGACTGGAATTGCTTTCTTGAAAGTAGTTCTGGGCATTGTTTCAGGCACACTTTGACCAGTCATGGTCTCAGTTTTTGGGACAGTTTTGTTCCTGCCTGGGCTGTCTTCATTATCTGTGCTACTTTTTCTAGAAAGTGGTTTGACTGTCACTGATGTATTATCAAGGTCAGTATCCATTATAGCTTGTACATTCTCCAAATTCTTTTCTTTCTCATCGTCTGATACAGACATTTCTTCTTCATCACCCATACCCATTATCTGCTTGCGGATGAACTCTTCGTCTTCCACAGAGGAGTCAGCACTCTCAGTTTTGATGTCCTCACTGCTGGATGAAATATTGCTCACCTTTAGTCTCCTTCTCTGGACTTTAGGTGATGGTGAGGGTGTGAGCTCACTTTCACTGCTCTCATCCATCGCTTGGAAACTCAGGCGCCTTCTTTTAGCATTAATCTCCTCTTTTTCCGGTATGGATGACTCTGTACCATCTTTGCTTGCACCACTCACTATTTCATCATTCAATTCATGTAATATGGGTAAAATCTGAGGTTGCTCTTCATCATGATCCTCTGGTTTGGATTCGACCTTAGTAGCTGCTACAGGGATATTGATGTTTCCCAAATTAACCTCCGCAGTGGAAAGCGAGTCTTTTTGTTTCTTACTGAACTCGACTTTGTCTTCTTCTTCATCCTAAAAATGTGAAAAGGAAGATATATCAGTATGTCTGTGATTACATTTTTTAAATTAATGAACCTGACTTTTAATGCCGTGGAACCCAAGATATGTCGTGAGCTAACTTGCAGAAGACACCAACAAGCTTAACAAGATTCTGGCCCCTTTTGAGTTAATTAGTGTTACCGAATGGAGCTGTAAGGTACCATTTTCCATATATATAATATAATATAATATAATATAATATAATATAATATAATATAATATAATATAATAATATAATATAATATAATAATATAATATAATATAAGAAGACATCTAATCTTCAGTACAGGTAAAGTATAGCCAAGACTAAAGAACAGAGAGAAAAGCTCTTGTTGTTTAATTTTGATCTTTTTTAGATCATCTAGATTTGATATATTTTTTTCACGAAACAGGATAAACTCTTACTTTTCTTTTTGGAGAGACTGGTTGCGACTCAGCGGTTGAGATGATGTTGGTAATTTTGTCAGCGGATGCATCAACAAATTCTTTGCTGTCAGTTGCTGTGACTGCTTCTCCTTCCATAACCACCTGCTGTTCTTTTGACTCTGGTTGCACCATAATTTGCTGCAAAGATTTCGATGAGTCTGTCACAATGGTGTGATCGTCAGTGTCTACCACCTTAATAATCTTCTCTGCAACAGACAGGTCTTGTTTTGTCTGAGCCTCTGGAATAACTTGAGCCACTACAACCTCTGCAGTGACAGGGGACGCAGAGACTACTGAAGCATCAGGTACTGAAAATGATGAAGGTTCAGCTACTCCTGCTTCAATTTCGACTTTATGAAGATCAGGTTTAGACTCTTCAGTTTTGTGTAATTTTGTCGTGCTGAAATCTGATTTTGGTACCTCTTCTTTCTTGGTAACATTTGTATCTAGAACGTCAACCTTTGGTGTTACCTCTTCTGTTGTGAATGCTGTCAAAGGTTGCTTTAAAACCTCTTCTTTGGTGGATAAAGGTGTTGTGTCAAGCTCAATTTTTGTAGACGCTGCTGTAAGCGTTGTTTCCATTTTGACTGATGTTGATTCTACATTTGCTTTTATGGTTGAAACTGTTGGTGCTGTCTCAGCAGGCACAGGGGTGGGTTGTGATTTTGTGGGTCCAGGCGTGGGTTCTGACTTCGTTGAGGTGGTTTTGGGCTCTGCCTTTCTGGTTGCTGGTGTGGCCTGGGTCTCTGACTTGGCAGGTAGAGGTGAAGGCTGAGGCATTTTTCCTGAGTCTCCCAGCTGTCCTGACAAAGCCCTCTGAGTTTGGCAGTTTAAACACAGCCATTCCTTCTGTAATCAAGCAAACACAACATAATTAAGTAAATTGGTAAACACATTAAGATAAAAAGTCACAATGCCAACTGAGAGCCACTGTAATCACGCTAATTATGGTCCTTATCCAAGTAATTTATTTGTTCAAAAAGATAACTGAAGCATTATGCCAG
This sequence comes from Pelvicachromis taeniatus, assembly GCA_015108175.1. NCBI lineage: Eukaryota > Metazoa > Chordata > Actinopteri > Cichliformes > Cichlidae > Pelvicachromis > Pelvicachromis taeniatus. The sequence goes on from VURO01028397.1 coordinate 9,726, forward strand.
AGTTTTAAAGTCATGAACGAATTAGCTGCAGTGTCATGCTTCACATCTTTGTTTTTTCATTAGCTTCTGGACTACTACCCAATGATATGTATATGCATGGCCCTGCGCAATGATTTCCTACCGAAGACAAATCCTAAATTAGAGCCTACTTAAATAAAGTATTATAATTCAATTATACCTTGAATTATTAGTAATAATTAAAATGAAGCCGTGTAGAATTTATGACTAAATTAGTACTTGGTATTTAGCTGGTATGTCTCCACGTGTGTACCAAGTAGGGCTAGGACAACGTGTAAAATACGTCGACGTAAAACATTTGCGTCGATGCGTCGTCACTTTAAAAAAAAAAACATGGTGGCAGCGAGTAGCGGTAACATGTGGACTTAAACCACGCCCCCCCGAACACGCAGTTCTACAGTATGGGGATATTTTAACCGAAAAGGAAGTGATTCAGTCTTTGCCGGCTTTGTAAGGTGGAAATGGCCGATCATAAAACGACCGTAAGTTTTCAACTTTGTTACTAACGCTGGTTTTTACCCTTTAATTCATCCAGACACCCCCCACGTAGACATACACTCAGAGATAAACACCCAACCTCCGTAAATGTAAAACTCATTTAAGCTGCTTAGCAGTAACATATATCATTAGATTCATCGATGCATCCAAACATTCAGCACTACATTCATCGATTCGGAAAATAATCGTTTTGCCCAGCCCTAGTTCAGATGATGCAATGCCAGAAGTGGACG
>VURO01028401.1:0-10094 GCA_015108175.1 Pelvicachromis taeniatus
GGCGAAAGACAGAGGTGGGTTTGAAAACGTTTTGCCGGGAGTCCGGTGTTCTCACCGGCTATACTGAGACTTGAACCCCGGCTAGCTATGGAGCTGGTGGGTAACAGACGTCTCTGAAAACGAGGAAGCGCTTTTGAAAATATGTGGGGTTTTGATAAAGTGAGCAGATATTTGAGGTTTACACAGCTACATTCTCGCCTGAAAACATGTTAAACGTTTATTTTGTGACCCAGAAAGAATAATAAGATGAATATTAAAACTAACTAGCCTCAGCTATTGTTGAAAACTGAGCAGGGCCGCGCTATGAATTCTGGGACACAGCTTCTTCTTCTTCTTCGGGGTTTAACGGCAGCTGGCATCCTTGTACATGCAGTGCTGCCATCTTCTGTTTCGGACTGTTATTACACTCTTAAATCCTACTACTTCCTGCGTCTTTTGTGATCTTAAAAGCGTCAAACGACGCGTCGACTATTAAATTAGTCGTCAACGATTTTGATAGCCGATGCAATCGAGCCTAGTTGACTAATTGTGGCAGCCTTAGCCGGCAATAAGTTGGGATTCCTTCGTGGTGGGTGATGGGCTCTGCCAGGGCTGCCCTTTGCCACAGATTCTGTTCAGAATTTCAGAATTTCTAGGCCTAGCCAAGTGGTGGAAGGCTTTCACTTGGGTGGTCTCAGAATCTCATCTCTCTCTTCACATCGAAAGGAGCCAGTTGAGGTGGTTCGGGCATCTGACAAGGATACCTCCTGTGTGCCTTCTGGGTGAGGAGTTCCGGGCATGTCCCACCGGGAGGAGGCCCCGGGGCAGACCCAGGACAGACCCAGGACATGCTGGAAAGATTATATCTCTCGGCTGGCCTGGGAACGCCTTGGTGTTCCTCCGTACAAGCTGGAGGAGGTGGTTGGGTAGAGGTAGGTCTGGACTTATCTGCTTGAGCTGCTGCCCCAAAGATACCCAGCCCCAGATAAGCGGAAGAAGATGGATGGATGGATGGAATTTCTCCACTAGGTCTAGTTCTATAATGGCCTTGAAGAAACACGAAGTACACCTGAGTGTTCACAAGTCAAAAAGGCAGTCTACGCAAGAAGTCCCACGAGAAGAGATGCTAGTCCAAGAGAATTCTGCTTGTCCAGCATTTTCTCTGTTTTACTTGCATCCCTATTGACAAATAAGTCTCTTGGTTAGGCTGTGTGCTAGCCAAACAAAGGACATCAGAGAGCTTGTCAATAAGAAGATCAGCTCTCATGAGAATAGATGCTATCTTGAGATCATAATTTGGATTGTCAATATAACCATAACTGGGGGAATGCTTGAAAAATGTAGGACTAGTGACTAGTCCTACATGATCTGTCATAAAAGTCCTGAACTCCAAGAAAGCATTGATATGCTCCTCTAATGACTACAGGGTACGCAGGTGCCATTTCCGTAGTGTAGTGGTTATCACATTCGCTTAGCACTGAAAGGTCCCTGGTCTGAAACCAGGTGGGAACATGCTTCTTTGCTTGTGCGTCCAGATACAAAAGTGTGTAAATGCAGGCATTGCTTTATTTTGAGGGGTTGTACTGCTGTTTGGGACACAGAGGAGAGAAAGTACCCAAATCTGGTACATGGCTCTGATGCTTTTTACTTTTTAAAGCTCTTTAAGAATGCAAAAGTACTTTTAGTATTTGACATTTGTGGTTTTGGAAGTTAATGACAAACACTAATAGCACTTTCACATCTGGAAATAATCATATTTGTTGCAGGTCATGTAGTTATATGTTGAATTTTGAAAAATGCTATTAATCTATTTTCACATTAGATTGTTGTTCAAGCACTTTATGATACTACAGCAGCTGGCATCAGTGTGCATCATCACCATGTATAAAAATTATTCTTTCGACCATCAAAACATAATCTGAGGGAGAAAAATAAATCTTGCTAAGAACAAGTTTGGGTATATGTGGAGTCACAGTTGTCTGTGTCCGTTTTTGTGTTCTCTGCAGATGTTCAACAGCTGTTGGTGATCAAAGAAGAGGTTTCTCATGAATGGAGCAACAGTCCAGACCAGAAGGACCCAAAGCATCTCTATATAAAGGAGGAACAAGATGAACTCAAGAACAGTGAAGAGGGAGAGCCGCTTAATCATCTAGAGAAGAATGATATCATCAAGTTTCAACTCACTGCTGGTCCTGTGAAGACTGAAAATGATGAAGAGAAGCCCAACTCTTTACTTTTTCTTCAGAATCAAATGGGAGAGGCAGAGCCTCCACTTTGCAGCTTAGCTAAACAGATAAAAACAGAAAGTGATGGAGAGGACGGTGAAGGAACTGGAGTTGGATCATGGATCCCAGGTCCAAATACTGATGAGAAGGCTTCAGACTCTTCTTCAACTGACGTTTCAGATGATGATGGTGATGATAGTGATGATGGTGGTGGCGATTGGAAGGAACCTTTGTCAGATTCTGGACCTCCAAATGGTGATGGTGAAAATAATCAGGGAGCTCCTACATCAAGTGCAAAAGGAATGAAATCTCCAAAAAGCAAGTGGCCTGTTCAGAGGCTCATGACAAGCCATTCAATGGAAAATTCCTCCAGGCATTTGGGAAATGTTGATTCACCCAGACAAGACAGACAATTTATCTGTGGTATTTGTGGAAAACGGTTTACACAAAAACAAAATCTTAAGACACATATCCGAATTCACACTGGAGAAAAACCATTTCATTGTGATTTTTGTGGAAAGCGTTTTAGACACCTCTATAGTTTCAAGGCACACATCAGAATCCACACCGGAGAGAAACCGTTTGTATGTGACATCTGTGGTGAAAGGTTTACACAACAGCAAAATATCAAGAGGCACATCAGAGTTCACACAGGTGAGAAACCATTTGGTTGTGGCATTTGCACAAAAAGATTTACACAGCAGGTGGACCTGAAGAGACATATGAGAGTTCACACAAGAGAAAAACCATTTGGTTGTGATCTTTGCAGTAAAAGATACAACCGTAAAACACAATTAAGCGCACACATGAGAGTTCACACAGGAGAAAAACAGTTTGCTTGCGACATTTGTGGTAAAAGGTTTAACCGGATGGCGCTTGTTAAAGCACACACAAGGGTTCACACAGGGGAGAAACCATATGGCTGTGACGTCTGCGGCAAAAGATTTAACAGGAAATCACATCTCAAAGCCCACACAAGAGGCCACACAGGAGAGAAACCACATGGTTGCGATGTCTGCGGCAAAAACTTTGTACATCAGCGCGATCTCAAGATCCACATCAGAGTTCACACCGGAGAAAAACAGTTCAGCTGCACTGTATGTGGGAAGAGATTCACCCATCAGGGAACTCTGACAAGACACATGAGAGTCCACACTGGAGAGAAGCCATTTAGCTGTGGCGTTTGTGGTAAAACGTTTACTCAGAAGGGAAATCTAAACAGACACGTGAAAACCCACACGGAGTAACAGCTTTAAAGGTTCAGAGAATGCACTTACCTGCTAATTATTATTTTTATTTTTTTTGGTTTGCTTGTTTGGTTGATAATTAAGTCTGTTTACTTTATTGGGTGCCTTGAAGGATGCTGTGTGCTGTATGAAAGAATAGAGCCTGTGGCTGGTGACATTTGTAGTAGAGATGGTACCGTGTGCTCAAAGTGATGCAAGCCATATTGTAATTGGGAATTATATTACTTGAATTCAAGATTGCATATATTCATACATTTTCTATATCCAAGGTACGTAACCATTTGTGGCATGATATTTTTAAGAATAATCTATGCTTGAGCATCTTGTTTTTCTGAATAAACCAGAACTCAGGAGGGTTTAAGATTAATGTGGGTGCGCACCAAAATAAGTTTGGATCAGCAGGACCACAGTCAAACAGCAGCTAAGCTAGTGGTGTTGGATTACATAGAACCAGATGGACATGTCTACTCCTGATAGTTTTTCTGGTATGGACTATATCAACTAATATCATTTTGGTTTTAATTTTGCATTTAATTTAAACTCCTTATTGTATTTAGATTTTGTATTTAATCACTTTCATCACTTTTTTTGGTTGCTCTAACAGTAACTTACCAACTTTGTGGATGAATAAAATATTTATTCTTTTTATTATTATTCTTGTGCTTTTTGCTTTTTACTTAAAGTGGGATGTCATCAATTATCATAATTTTTTCACAATGCTTATATCCTGTGGCATTGTTGGATATAACTGTTTTGAAGGACAGAAACAGGATCTAGATACTGTAAACACTGGCGGTAAGCATCTTGCAGAATATCAGTTTTTAAAACCTTTCATATCACATAATCTGCATTATTACGGGTCTTTAACTAGGGTGACCATATTTTGATTTCCAAAAAAGAGGACACTTGGCTCAGTCATGAAGAACTTTAACACATTTAAACAATGCCTTCTCTGTGCGGTTAATGAATGGTGAAATAAAGAATGTGATATAGGCTTTTACAAGTCACCAAGTGCAAAAAGAGGACGGTTGGTCACCCTACTTTAAGAACATCCTTCTTGCATGTGATTCTGGTAACCACGTTGTTCTGGTCTTGCTCGACTTAACCGCTGCCTTTGACACAGTAGACCACAACATTTTAATATCTCGGTCACTCGATCTATTGTTCATTGTTGGCACTGCACTTAACTAAACCAATTATTAATTAATAATTGGTTTAGGTTTTATTTGACAAATAGACCTTTCTCTGTCAACCTTCACACACCACACTTTAATTATTCGACTTTATGTATTTGTTTTTTTTATACATATAGCTTATGTATTTTTATTATTTAGTTCCAATGTACAGCACTTTGTATCAGCTGTGGTTGTTTTGAAGTGCTTTATAAATAAAGATGGATGAAAAAAATTGATCTCCTGGCACTACCTGAAAGTGCCCTTTCAAGTTTACAGTCCACAAAACCTTCAAAGATCCAATCTCACATTCATGTTTTCTGTTGCTGAACTTAGCAACCATTAATGCAGAGATCCAAAAGTGGCCAGCACGAAGGAAAAACTTCCTTTTAACAGGAACAGGTTCAGGGATAGGTGGTCATCTGTCACAACTGGTTGGGGGGGGTGGGAAGAAGATAGGACAAAAAACACACAGTAGAAAGAAGCCAGAGATCGCTCTGTGATGTTTAAAGACATAGTAAGTGAAAAAGAAACACTCATGTGCATCATGGGAACCCCCCAGCAGCATAGACCTTTAAAGCATAACTAAGGGAGGATTCAGGGTCACCTGATCCAGCCCTAACTATATGATTTAGCAAAAAGAAAAATTTTTACATCTAATATTGAAAGTACAGATAATGTCTCCCAAATCCAAGCTGGAAACCACTGGTTCCACTGAAGAGAGGTCTGAAACCTGAAGGCTCTGCCTCCCATCCTACTTTTAAATACTCTGTGATCCTCAAGTAAGCCCACAGTCTGACAGCGAAGTCTTCTAATGGGGTGATATGGTACTATAAGGTCATTAAGATAAGATATGGGCTGATTATTCAAGACCTTGTATGTGAGGAGCAGGATTTTCAATTCAATTCTGGATTTAACAGGGAGCCAGTGAAGGGAAGCCAATATAGGAGAAATCTGCTCTGTTTCTAGTCCCTGTCAGGACTCTTGGTGCAACATTTTGAAGTAACTTTTCAGGAAGTTTTTAGGACATGCTGATAATAATGAATTACAGTAGTGCAGTCTAGAAGTAATAAATGCATTAGCTAGTTTTATAGCGTCACTCTAAGACAGGATGTTTCACAAATGGAAGAAAGCCGCGTTGGTGTGTGTTTTCTGGCTTTATGGATACATAAAGTTGCATGTCATCTGCATAGCAGTGAAAATGTATTCTATGCCTTCTAATGTTACTACCTAGGGGAAGCATATATAATGTAAATAGAATTGGTCCTACCACAGAACCCTGTGGAACTCCATAATTAACCTTAGTTAATTAGAAAACTTAATTAGTTAGGGCACTGTTAGGATTAAAATGATTAAATAAAGCTGTTTTTATAATTTTTTATATACACATTGCCATGTGCTCGGCAAAGTGTTGGCGCTCCGACACTTTGAGTGTCGGAAGTTTCATTCAGCGCTACGACTGAATTGAAATATTGGGATTGACGTAGAGTGCAGAGGGGATTTTTTTGCAACATGCTTACACATCACACTGGTTAACAGTCAGGATGATATTTTCTGGGCCAAGAGAGTCTGAACAGAATGCCCCGAACTTAGATAATAAACAGAATGAGTAGGATAATATTAATAATCAAGGCTTGGCAGGGAAGTGTTCTCTCTCTTTCTGTCTCTGTTATTCCAGGAAGAGGAGCAGATACGTGGCAAGGTGGGACGTGAACGGAGAGAAGATTCGTAGGGAGACAGCAGGGCTGCCACTTTGCTTCCGGAAGAAGACGAATACTTGTTATTGTTGGGGTAGAAAACTGTACGTAAATTGTTTTCTTTCCAAATAAATCTGTCACTGAACTAACACAGCTACATGTTTGTACTCTCGTTACCTCGGACAGGTCTGAACCGTAGTAAAGAGACCTCACGTCGGGTTCCCGTCGGGCTCGTAGCCGGAACTAGCTTTACTGTTTGGGTCAGCTTTGCTAGACGAGAGAGGCGTTGAAAGGCTGCTGAACTTTATTGTTTCGGAGGAAAACACAAACACAGTGTACAGTCGAGTCTTAACAGCTTACTTACAACTGGGCTCGTCTGGCACTCTGTACTGGCTGCAGTGGTTATGATTATATTTACATGCCTCCGTCTCCCGTTTCTTGTCGGTAGCTACTCGTACTTTTCGACTCTCCTTTTTCTCTCTCTACAAATGTTTCATCAAAATCATGTCATGTCATCATTCATGTGGCTTTGTCTGCAGATACAACTTTTTGTTTTTATTATCTTCATTTAAGCTGGGCTGTAATCATTTCCAGACTGAACAATGAAAAACACGAAAGCACAGCTGCAACGATGCTCTGAAACGTTAACATGAGGTGGTTCTATTGAGAAAACTACAAACATTCTTTGTTTTTTTGCCAAGTTTTGTCTTTTATTAATTTTGTCTGCAAAACAGAAAATTGTGAAGCAAAAAGATGCAGATTTTTACTGAACTGTCACAAACAAAAGAACTAAATATTCATTTATCAAGACAAAAAGCAATCAAATATTTTACATTTTTGCTTTCACCGATAATCAAACAGCTGCTGATGACTTCTGACAACTAATGCATCAGCTAGACATTGCAGCTCGTGTCATTTCCGTTAACCACAGCACAGGCAGGAGAGGTCTGACATCACAAAAGAGAGCAAAGCCACAAGCAGATGCTACAACTAAATGGTTTCTCTCTCTCTCTCTCTCCCCCATGTGAAGAACCCCTACATCTGACACTTTAACCTCGTTTAACAAAAGCTGCAAACTGTCCTGTCCTTTGTGTAGCCTGCTTTGGTTTATGAAAATATTTGACCTTTTTTATGTCTAATTGTACCATAAAATGGTTTCACTGGTTTGCGAAATCGCTTCTGTCCATTTGCACCACTTTTTACAAGTTTAGGTTTAGAGTGTAACAAAGGTTTCTGTTATTTACCATCATCTTCATCGCTGCTGTCTTCAGTTTCAGATCCAGATTCTGATGAAGATCTCTGCCAGTTATAACTGTCAAGGTTGTCTTCAGTTTCAGTTTCAAAATCGAACGAAGATCCATGCGAGTAATCGCTGTCAAGGCTGTCTGTAGTGTCAGATTCAAAATCGAATGAAGAAGAGTTATCACTGTCAGTGCTGTCTTCAGACTGAGATTTAAATTCTGACAGAGGTCGAAGCAGCTTAGAATTTTTACTGTAGCCATCTTCAGTTTCAGGTTCAGAAGCAGACAATGGCTCCTGCCAATAATTATCACAATCACCATCAACAGTGCCACCTTTAGTCTCGGTAAAGTCTGAAGCCTGTACATCAGTATTCAATGGTGAACAACTACTGCGATGAGACCTCCTAGCCCGTTTGCTTCCTGCATGCCCTTCGGTTTCTGTTTTCATTCGTTTAGCTGCTCTTCTGGTTTGTGTCTGCGCTTCCCTGCTTTTCTCAGCTGGTCTGTGATGAGGTTGTGGGGACTGCAGTTTCTTTTCAACATTTACACTCCTCACGTGAACAGAAGTGAGCAGGAACCCGGTGATATCAGCCTCCTTGATCCTATTAAGATTCTCTTCAAACTCTTTGCCATTTATGTGACGTTCCTCCTGCTCCTCTTTTATGTGGCGTTCTTCATGCTCCTCCTTTTTGTGGTGCTCCTCCTGCTCCATATTTATACGACGCTCCTCCTGCTCCATCTTTATACGACGCTTCCCCTGCTCCATCTTTATACGACGCTCCTCCTGCTCCATCTTTATATGATGCTCCTCCTGCTCCATCTTTATACGACGCTCCTCCTGCTCCATCTTTATACGACGCTCCTCCTGCTCCATCTTTATACGACACTCCCCCTGCTCCATATTTATACGACACTCCCCCTGCTCCACATTTATACGACGCTCCCTCTGCTCCACATTTATATGACACTCCCCCTGCTCCACATTTATACGATGCTCCTCCTGCTCCATCTTTATACGACGCTCCCCCTGCTCCACATTTATACGACGCTCCCCCTGCTCCATCTTTATACGACGCTCCCCCTGCTCCACATTTATACGACGCTCCTCCTGCTCCATATTTATACGACGCTCCCCCTGCTCCACATTTATACGATGCTCCTCCTGCTCCATCTTTATACGACGCTCCTCTCGCTGCTTCTTTGTGGGGTCTTCTTGCCGTATTTTCGGTAGCTGGAGATGATCTGTGACCTGCTGTTTCAGACCAGCATTCAACTGAGGTGGAGCATCTTGGGCATCTGTATTGAACACAGATATGCATAATGGATGAGTGGGTGTCTGTGGTTTTAATATTATTTTGAAAATGAAAGGACACACTCAAAATACAGTTATTTAAGGAAAGCATTTATTTCATTAAAAATGGTGAAAAAGTTTCAGTTCCAGTTCACAGCTGATGACTCTGCTTCTGTTAATCAGCTACATCCCAAAGTCCTCCACTCCACTGACAGTTATCACCTAGCTAACAAACTAGCTAGGTTTGTTACAACATCTGAACAACTTCAACAACAACTCAATGATGTGTACTTTCTCCTCTGATCTTCTCTCTGTATACCAGCTGCTGCACCCCTAGTAATTATTCTTCCAAACTACTGAAGTTTGTAGATGAAATCACCTTGGCTCAATGCTCTCAAAACAGTGGAGGTGAATGCCGACTTCATGATGAGCCAACCCCAGTCTACCTCATCTTTCTACACTGAGCCCAGTTGACAGTGGTCTACTTCCTTGGAACCATCAGGTCCCATGTCCCATTCTTTGTTCCGAGAAGGTGATTGGCTACTATTCAATTCAATTTTATTTATCCAGCACTAAATCACAACAACAGTTGCCTCAAGGCACTTTATATTGTAAGGTAGACCCTACAATACTACATACGGAGAAAAACCCAACAATTATATGACCCCCTATGACCCCCCCAAGTACTTTGGTGACAGTGGGAAGGAAAAACTCCCTTTTAACAGGAAGAAACCTCCGGCAGAACCAGGCTCAGGGAGGGGCGGGGCCATCTGCTTTCTCTTCAACAGAAGTCAGATGACCTTCCTGATGCAACCGATTAAGAACCCATATTCTGACACCAATTTCTGGTCTTGGTAGCCGGGGATTGCTCCGCCAGGACCTCTGCTCCTGGTCGCCACCCGGCTCACAATGCACCTGACCCCTACGGAGCCTCCTGCGGGTGGTGGGCCTGCAGGAAGATGGGTCCATGTCCCTTTTTCGGGCTGTGCATGGCCGGGCCCCATTGGACTAAGGCCCGGCCACCAGACGCTTGCCATCAGGCACCCTCCCCGGGCCTGGCTCCAGGGTGGGGCCCCGGTAACCCTATTCCGGGCAGGGTGAACTGTTCCCTTGATGGCCTTCTCATAGGGGTCTTCTGAATTGCTCTTTCTCTGGCCCCTCACCCAGGACCAATTTGCCATGGGAGACCCTACCAGGAGGCAAAAAGCCCCCAGACAACATAGCCCCTGGGATCCCTGGGAC
>VURO01028402.1:0-21005 GCA_015108175.1 Pelvicachromis taeniatus
TACAATATTGTGGAAGCATTGCAATATTACAAAAGTACTACAATATAGCAAAAAAAAAAAAAAAATAACAGAAATAAAAAAAAAAAAAAAAACTATAAAAAAAATAAAAAAAAAAAAAAAAAAAGAAAAACGAAATGAATGAATAATGAAAAGTACAAAACTAGTTTCCAGTTTACTTAGATCTGGAAGGACACGTGGCCATTTAGTTCCCTTGTAGTGAAGTGAGGGGTGAAGGACTTTAATATGCAGTCTTGTGTTCACTCTGACTAAATTTATGGCACGTGAGCCCTTACACAGCTTGCTGGAAGAGTGCAGTTTGAAAGTCCTGGTTCTTTTTCTTCCTCCTTTGCCTGAAGTACTAGGAGATTCCAGATATCCTGTGAGCAGCGGGGCTTTGCAAACTGAGCACAACACTTTTACTATATTGTTCAGTTTCTGCTCTTTCTAGCTTGGTGTTTGTCTACTGTAGGAAAATGAATAAATAATCAAAGGCTTGCGTGTCACTGAGTGAGCGCACATCTATAATGAATGTTACCTAGCTGTATTGGGATAATAAATCTGGTTATACGCTCAGTATTCCTCTGTGCAGCTGACACAGATTTTTATGAGTCATTTCTAATGGGACTGCAGGAAGCTGCTTGATTTGGCTGCGATACAAAGATGCAGGAAACAGGTCTTCTTTAATATGGTAACACAAAAGGACAATAAAGTGCTGCCCACATGGGTGTCTACTTGAACTGTCTCTTGCTGTTCTTACTCAGCTTATTTTCACATAAAACACTGAACAGAGTCTGAGAGCGTACAGGCTTGCAAGCATATTTTATTCCCACCCCCTGCACCCCCTTTATTTAATCCGATTTCTTGTACAGCAACACACTTATTGCCTGCATGACTTTTTGCTGCACATGTTAGTGCACTTTAACAGCTTTCTGTAATTGTTTTGTTTCCCTGTTTGCCCTCCTTTTAAAAAAAAAATAAAAATTTTATACCATGGTGATAGGAACCGTGATTCTTTCAGCCTGCTCACTATGCCCGTTTTATCTCTCTCCCTCCCTCACACTTGGACTACATTTCCTCCTCCTCGTGTGTCTGTGCAGGCACTTTTGTCTTCATAGAGAGATATCTTTCTGGCATGCTGCCCGCATCAACTCTCTAATCTAATAAACACCATAATCAGGCCACTACTTGACTACACCACAGTTGGGGAGTTTTACCCGAGTGTGAGCCCCAGAGGCAGCAAGCATTCAAAGGTTCTGGTCTGATGGGAGACCAACTTGTATATAAAGCTCATTCTCTCTGTGTGTTTATCCTCTGCTGTATATTGCCAGTGTGCTAGCTACAGTGTGCATGCATGTTTGTGTGTCTGGCTCAGAGCATCTGTTGTGTGGTTAGTCAAGTCTGTAGGCTCAGTCAAGAGCGCAGCACTGAAGTCCTCTCCCAGCCTCTTTGTGGCTCAGCAGGAGCTTCATATCTGGTGGGAGGAGGACGTTTGAGGTGCACTACTCGGTCTTCTCTCCTCCTGACCACACAAAGTAAAACCAGACCAAAGCCCTCCTCTCTCTGTGGGAGATACAGCATCTCTCTGTGGAGGCTGAACACAGTACTGGTGCTCTGAGCCTATTCTGATTCCCTGCTTATTCCCCCCCTCTGCCTCCTGCTGCTGCTGCTGCTGCCGCCTCTACTCTGGCTGCTTCTGAAAGTCTGCAGCTCTGCGAATGCACATCAGCACCATACCATCACATTAAAGATTAGCTCTCAAAATGGACTTTTAGGACCTTTTTTTCTTATTATACTAGTTTGTTAGCAATTTACTGTAGCTATATTGACTATATATATACTCTGTATATACTTGGATTAGTCTGAGTGGGTCTAGATATTAGTGGGATTACAGCATCTCTGTACTCCTCTCACTTACATGTGTGGCATTTGTCTTGCTAAAGTCTGTCTTCACAAGCATTTTCTCAGGAACTGTTTCCTTTTCTTCGGTTGTTCTCGTCTGGTTTCCTTATGTCTCCTCTTCTCCCACTGTGTCAGCATATCACATTTTAACCCTCTTCAAAGAGAAAGTTCATTTTTTGTTACAAGCTCCAACTTGCACAGTTTTTTTTAATCTTCCAGTGTCTGCGTGGTAGAACATAAAAAAAGAAAGGGTATGAATCGATTTAAGTTATATTAGATTCGTTGAGTCATTTTACCATATTTTTCAATTTCAAAAATTTCTCCTATGCACACTTGATTTTCTGACACTGTTTTTTTCTCTAACTAAAAAGAGTTGTAATAGGGTTTGTCAGTGTTTTGTCAGTTTGCACATGTTCACCAAGATAGGACGATAGAAGATTTGAAAAATGTCACCTGTTTCGATGAGTTTCGATTTCTCCAGCAACATTCAGGTGGTAGGATCAGAATCCATCCTGCCTTGTGTCAACAATCCAGGTTGCTGAAGGTGTTGTAATTGTATACAGGATATTTTCCTAGCACACTTTGGAGCTCTTGGCGCCAACTGAGCATAATTTAAACATCACAGCCTATCTGAGTATTATTGCTGATCATCCCCATCCCTCTGTGACCACAGTGTGCCATGTCACAAAGGTTAAATCATCTCAAACTTGTTTCCTGAACATGCCAATGAGTTCACTGTACTCAAATGGCCTCCACAGTCACTAATAGGGCACCTTTGGCATGTGGAGTTTTGCATCACGGATGTGCAGCCAACAAATCTGCAGATACTGTGTGATGCTGTCATGGCAATGTGGACAAAAATCTCTGAGGAGTTTTCCAGCGACTTGTTGAATCTATGAAATAGTGAATTAAGGCAGCTCTGAAGACAAAACGGGTTTAATCCAATACTGACAAGTTGAAGCTTTTATAAAGTGGCTGATGAGTATAAATGTGAGGTATGTCAGCAGCACAAACTTAATGGATAATAACAGTAATGGATAATGTATATGTGCATCCTGCTGATCCATTGTTAAACGGTTAACGAGGGTTAAGTAGCTCATTCCTTCTACTGGAAATTGATCACTTGATGCAAAAGTTTCCTGTGCTTCATTCCTCCTGATGCATGTAATGCCTGCAGATTTGTTTCCCTGTCTCATTGAACCTGGCTGACTGCCCAAACACACGAAGAGCATAAATAATATCTGAATATGACTCAGTGAAGTTTTTTAATATTTACTGGTTTATTTAATGGTTTAAAGAGTTTTAGGAGACTCTCTTGGGGAAAGGTTCTTATTTTGATAAAAGTTTTATTTTTAAAGGAAGTATCTGTAGTCTGTGGTCACCGATGTCCCCCGTAGACCATGAAAATCCACTCATTTGCAACAAACAAGTCTTTGGGAATTTTTCTTTATGTTCTAAGATGACCCCCCACCTCCGCCTCATGGAGGTGGGGGGTCTTAGTTGGCTTTAGGTTTGAGAGGAAATGAAGTCATCATTTTGATGACACTGGGAAGCATCACTTACATAATTTGGGACTGTCTGACTGCTGTTTGGAAATTCTGGGATAAGAGTAAGGAGTCATTTCAGGCAAAAGAAGATGAAAACTGCACTCTGTCCTCACAGCCTTGATAAGCAAATGGATCTCATAGGCCACTAATGGGGAACCGAATTAGTTTGACAGTGGCTGTTATGAATGAGATGAGGCCACATGAGATCCCACTAATGCAGTATAATGGCTGATGTGTGATTAGAGGCATGTATTTCAGAATGAATCATATGCTAGACTGCTAAAAGTTTGTGGAGATTGAACTTTTTGTTTTTATGTTTTTGCTTCCAAGCTTTCTAGTTGGCTATTTAGGATGTATTTTTCTACATTTTATTAAGTCACATGTACATTTAGAGAACTGCCATTTGGACGAAGCCACAACAGCTGGTTTCCCCCTATTTAAAGTCTAACCTGTTGCATGATTTAGTGCGTTAACTACAGAGATATAGGAGCGGTGTGAAAATATGAATCTACTCCTTTAAGCTGAAATGGTTACATGTATCTGTGCATGATTGTGCGTGCATGTGTGAAGGCAGAGGGGGGCAGAAGTCGAGGTTTTCACTGCCCGTAGGTTCTAATTCAATAATGACTTGTTAATCACTCGACCTGTGGTTCTAATTAAAAGTGTCGTTAAGTGCTCCTTGATTCTAATCAGGTGATGTTTGGAAGGGTTTGGGAGGGGGGCTGGGAAGTGTTCTAACTGTTCCATTTAATCTTGAATTATGCAAAAGCAACCTCACGTGGTCCAATTCGGCCATCATCGGTGTTGTTGTTGATAGAAATTATGTTTACATGTTGTTTTTAGTAGTTTTTCAAAAATATTATTAACTATGTTGATTGCTTTATTATTTAACTGGTTCATGTAATGTACGTAATAAAATAAAATTGTATTAAGATTATATATTAATATATATGTGTAAAAAAAAATGTTTAATGTGCGTGTGTGTGTCCGTCCAGGGGAAGGAGACGACTGAGGAGGAAGATGAAGTCGCCGTTGGGATGGAGAAAGGCTTTATGGATGAATTCTTTGAACAGGTTTGTTTCCCTCCCAGTCCTGATCTTTCTCCTTTTTTTCCCTGTCAATCACTTTTTTCCCCATTTACACATTATCAGGTTCATTGAAGGCTAATAACTTGCCAGTCCAGGTGATTTGCTCCTCTACAACATGCCCGGGTATTTTTTCTCTGCTGATATTGAATCAAATCGTGCTGTTTTTTGGAGTGCTGTAATCAATCTCATGCCGTTTGTCTTCTCTGGGGTGCGTTGTTATGATTTATAACTGTTGATGTTGTTGCTGGTGCGGCATAAATTGGTCTGCATTTTATTTCATTTGATAAAGTCTTTATTGATTCAACATATCACACCAGTGCTCTACTCGTCCAACTCTCAATAACATTGATATTTTTCATGTATTTCTCTTCCGTCTTTTCTCGTGGCACGACAGATGCTGAGCTTGTGTATCAGCGGGGTATCGTTATTTGATCCCCTGCTAAACTTGTAAGTTTGCTCACTTACAATGCAATGAACAGTTCCGTAACAGTCCCCGAGACATAATATCAACCAAAAATAAAAAGTTTAAAAAAACCACTGGACTGAAGCTTCCTTACCCCTCCATAGGATTCAGCTCTGGAGACTGGCTAGAGCACTCCATGACCTTAATAATGTGGTTCTTCTTTAGTCACTCCTTACTGTCATGCTGGAAGATCCATCGACAGCTTCGTCATGAGTGTTCTGGCTGAGGAAAAGAGGTTCTCATGCAAGATTTTATGGTGCATGGCCCTGTCCAATGGTCCCTCCTGTACTTTCCTGTACCCTTAGCACATAAACAGCTCTAAAGCATAATGTTTCCATCGCCGTGCTTGACTGTGGGGTTGGTGTCCTGTGGGTCCACCAAACACCATGGGTCAAGTTGATTCCAAAGAGCTCGATTTTGGTTTCATCTGACCACAGCTCTTTCTCCCAGGCCCTCTGAGTCATTTAGATGTTTACTGACAAACTTAAGAGGGGCCTGTACAAGTGCCTTCTTGGGCAGCGGGAGCTTTGGGGCACTGGTGTTTTTGTCTTCATTAACAAGTTCCTCCCATGTAGTTTTGTGCTGATCCACCACTTTTCTCACGATCATCCACCTCTTATCTTTTCCCTGATGTCCTTTGACAGCTCTTTGATCGCGCCCATGGTGGTGGAGAGGTTGGAATGCAAGAAACTTATTCTGTGTATTCTGTGTCTCTTTATTTCAATGAAACTACCATGAAAATTAGACTGTTCACTTCTTTGGAAGTTTGCAAACTTACAAGTTCATCAGAGGATAAAATTAATATTTTCCACGTTTGCTGGGAGTACAAGCTGAACATCATTATAGCTCTCAGAGGGAGGGCCTCCTTTCAGCATGGCAGCAGTTAACATCTCCTCCCCAGATAGAGGGAGACCCACTGGGAATCATCATTCATATAGTGCCAGGCCTTTTTACCCGGTGACGGCGTTCACTGTGAGAACAGTAGACTCTGTAATGCCCTTTTAATAGACCTGATCTCCTACAGAAAGTAAGAAGAACGCTAAAGGGGGGCTTCTTTATAAGCTGTATTTTCTTTTATTACTTGTTTTGTTGTTCATCCGCAGTGGCAGTTATTTTTCTTGTATTATATGCGTCACTACTTTCATTTTCTAAAACACCTGGGATTTGCCTTTGAAGTATTTAAATCACCATTGCAAATGCTGCCACAGAGGTGGGTCGGGCGAGGTTGAATGGCATTCAGCAGCATTTCTGAGTTACGAAAAAGGTCTGGCAACCAGCACTTTGATATGTGAGCTTTCAAAGCGACGTGAGACGACAAACACATCGCCAAAAGCCGCAATCATCAGTGACGGAGCTGAAGGGAGATCAATCAAAGCCTCTGTAGAGATATTTAATATTTCAGCGCAGCTCGTCTAAAAAAATTGTGCTGCATGGAAAACGCAGATAAACATCAAAAAGGAGAAGTAGGAGCAGCGTTTAGATTTCTCCATCAACCATAACTTCATGTACATTTAAATGTGTGGTGAAGTGCAGATGTTTGTGAGCTTGGTAACAAGTTTGTGTTAAACTGGTCAGATTTTGGAGAAACACGGGAGCAGAGGCAATCAAAAAGCACATATAGTATGTAAATATTGATAATAAATGAGTAATTAGTCTGTGAATACCTCTTCTGTGTGCATATCCTCGGAAAATCTTTTCTAGCAGAGTTTGGAATCATCTCATCACAGGTCATTCAAATAGGCCATCTCAGCTGCTTCTGTCCACAGTCTTATTATTTTATTCATGAGCCAAAGAACAGACAAGACCTGAAATGCAGATTAACCAGAAAATTGAGAGCTTGTCTACTACAGTGGTCTCTAAAATGGAGCAAAGTGTTAGTGCAGGCACAGCGGTGAAGTCATGCCTGTAGTAGCTGGCTCGGCATCGGCTGCTTCATTCATTCTTCACCATTAGTGGCTCATTCATCTGCTCGGCGGCTATCGGATGACTACTAATGTGTTATCTTGTTTCCTCAGCAGGTCCCTCAGGTACCTTAACCACCTCAAGTTTTTAGTTGTTTTTTTTTTTTTTAATTCAAGGATGATTGGACTCTGGGAGCAAGTGAACCCACACAGGGAGAGACCACGAAAACTCTACTGCAACGCTAACCACTGTACGGAAACCACTGCACTGGCATGCTTTTGATCAACTTTTCTACCTTGGAATGATTACTGTTAAATCAGTCGGGTTTTTGGAAGCAATTCCCTTCATGCTGCGATGAAACATTTCTGTCCCAATGGAGATGACAATGTCCCCATCAACAGGGCAAGAAGGGACACTGAATAATTTGACTGTGACAATGTTGTTAATCATGTCTTCAAAAGACTGAAGATTTTGGACTGACATGTCCAAGTATCTGTACCGCTCTCCTCAAAGCAAAAAAGGAACTGATTTTGAAAGAATGTCGTTTAATTCTTTAAGAATCCCAGAATCAAGGCTAAGTCACGGTGCAGCTGCTCACAAAGTGCGCTGTCTTCTTTCCCTTGTTTTTCTGAGTGTCTCTGTGTGACCTTTTAAAACATTCCCTGTTATTAAGATTACACTTTGAGGTGGCTAAGCTGGCAGTGGCAATATTTGTTGCACATACTAGTGTATGGTGAGGGAGGGGAAAAAAAACAACACAGAAGAGCACCGTCTAAAACAGGAAGAGAATCACGAATTGGCTTGTGACTCAGCATCCTAGCACATCTGGTACAGCTGTCCATTTTCTTAATAACTTATCTAATGCACTGATGCTGCCTATCCTGGGTGTCATGGTCAGGCACTTGCTGAGTAGGTCGATGGCCCATCACAGTAAGAGCTTTTCTGGTCAGTTCAGAATCATCATTTTTTTTTTCGTTTTGTTTTTTTAGTGTGGAACGCGAAGCACTGGATGAAGCTCATGCAGGCCCAGGGAGATCATGGATTTTAACCAACAACCTTCATAGTGTGAATGACAGTGCTATGCAGTGCACCAATGTGCTGCCCCCTTTGAATGCAAAATTTGAAAACAATTTTGGTATCCCAAAGCTACCCCTGTATGTCAGGTTTCAGCAACCAGAACACCACATTTTTATATTAAAAAAAAAAAAGGACAAGTTTTATTTTCTTTCTTTCTTCAGTGGCAAAGTCTAAAGCTCCTGAATCTGAGGTTTGACAGTCAGTACAGGGGTAATCCAGGGTATAACTTCAAAAACTCTGTAATTATGGGATGTTTTAGCGACGGAGGATTGCTGCAGGCTGCAGCCATTTCTCTCACATTTGTCTCATTTATGTTCTTCTGCTGCTTCCTGCTTCTGACAGACTGTCTGTATCCCTGATATAGAAACTCAGCCCTCTTTATCTGTCTGTAATTTTCAGTCTGTCTCAAGTGAAGAAATGAAGGCGGCAGAGTTTGAGTGAAACATGTAGACAGAGGGATCCACAGAGAGCGTTTTGACACTGAGCTAAAAGCTTCAGGGCGAGTGAGAGGGGCAGATTTTTGAAAGAGTCGTTAGGAGAAGTTAGACAGCAAGACCAGAGAGGAAGAACGGATATCAATATGTGACAGAGAGATGTAGATGGTGAGGGATGGAAGCAGAAGAAAAGCAGGCACGGTCAGGCTTCCACCCCGACTGATGGTGTTAATTAAGCTTTCACTAGTGATCTGCAGGGATAACGGACAGTGGAAATACCTCTGTGACCTTGACTAGTGTGACTCACTGAGTGTACATATTGATTTTATGTTGTGGAATTTGTGTAAAGACGAATGTAGCCACCTATGGTGCTTAGTAATCTATGCCTGTTTATGAAGAGATTAATGCACATAGTAAGGCTGCATCTGTCAAACTAACAATCAGTTTATCCTTTTAACAGCACATGGATGAATATCTGTCTGATGCTATCTAATCTATGCGATATGCTACAGTTACTGAAACGTTTGTCATCAAATTTCTCCAAAAAACTCCACAAAAATATTGTTGACACAGAATTAGAAATTGTAATTACTTACATTTACATAATCTTTATTAGTGCTGTTAAAATAGTGGATACACAAAGTTCTAATTAGTTTAATTTGAACATTAATTTAGGGCATCTTTTAAGCACATTAGCCAGGACATGCATTCACGATAAAATGATTAAAAAGCGCTACTTTTACATTTAAGGAGCATTTTTACTTGATTATAAAAAATTGATTATGTTGATTATGAAAATCTGCAATGCAGTTTTTCTCCTACTTTGGTACATATTAATAAAATCAGAGAAAACTGCAACCTTTTTCTGAAACACACTTTTATAAATGTTTTCAGTACTGTGCAAAAGTCTTGAGGCACTCTTTTCTTTATATTTTGCTTCCAAGGAATTGGGCTTGCCTTGAAGAATAGTTTTCCAGGCTTTCTAAGTTTTTCAAGGTCTTTCTTTAGACATGCTCCTTGCTTATTTTGAGTCCAGTCCTTGTATCTGATCATCTTCATAGGAATATATTTTTTTCTTTCTTTTATTTTTTTTTTGGTTGTATGCCAAACCACAACTGAAGTCTCCTTACTCAAGATATGAAGCAATGTTGTGTATACAAATAACTTGGGAAAGAGTCGATTTCTCATTCTCCTAATAAAACATAAAGACGTGAGGGGTGGCTCAAGACTTGCACCGTATGTGAATTATTAGACTGCAGCTATATAGAAATAATTTCTTTCTCATGTATTGCTCAATAATAGCAAGTGTGTGAATACATTTGTGTGCAATATGTTGAGGCTTTAATCTGCTTTGGCACTGCCTGAGTATCAGATCGTTTAGATGGATTCTCTACTACACACAATTGAGGGAAACGACATTTTAGTCTGGCATTTCTTTTTACACTCAAGGGCAAACAATAGTTTAAGAGGCAACTAAATCTAAATTGTGATGTATGTGATGCTGTAGAAAGATAGTTTAACTTGAATATATAAAGATGGGTAGTAGACGAGGCTGATATTTGAAATTATGAACAATTTTGAAAAAAAATTTTCAAATTAGATATGGATAATTATAAGAAAACAAGTGTCCAACGGTGAACTAAAAAAAAAGAAAAGGCAGAGAAAAGATCCTTATCTTCAGCTATTTGTCAAAAATATGTCTTACTTTTCTTACATTGTGCAACAGAGCTCATTTATGCTTCACCTGATGATGTAAGAATGAAGTGAGCCAAAGCAAGGAAGACTCGCTGGGGCCTCAAGGCTCCTAATAATTCTCCTTACCAGATAAAAATGAAACTTTTACACTAGAATAACTTAAAATTAATGACTAACTGCAGTATCCAGCTGGGGATTAAGGCTGTTTAATAGGACATTTGCACAAGAGACCGAGAATAATAACAAATGTCTTGGGTCAAAAAGTCAGCAATTGCAAAGCTACCCTCCAAGTATACGTGTATCGGTTTGTTTTTACACATCTGTGGGCTTTTTAGCCTTGTCTGATCATGTTTTTCTCTCATACCAATAAAATTTATCTGATGTCTTATAAGAGCAGAGAGACGCACCATGACCCACTAACGCATGATTTCTAAACCGAGGGAACTTAAAGTGGTTTCGTCTTCTACACGCTTTAGCTTCTTCCTTTCTCGGGTTCTTTCTCACTCTCTTACATCTTTAACATTTGCTCTTTTCCCACCTATGACGTTTAACTCTACATTCACTTAAGCGAGCCACCCGCAGTGTCTGGTCTCTCTCCCAGTTGTCTTTCAGAGCCAATTATGTTATTAAAAAACAGAGCCAATCAGAAGCCAATTAAAGAGATAACTGGCGAATAATCACCAGGGCCGAGAGGAGGAAATCTCTGGATTGTAGTAGAGCTGAGAAAAGCGACAGATCAAAAGTGGAATTAGAGTTAAAAAGCCAAGTTAGAGAGAAGTGCAAGGAAATGACCATGAATGAAGACAAGAATGACAGGGGGATAGGCTGGCCTGTAGCAGAGCAGGTGTAAAGGAGGAGAAAATGATCGGCAGTATGATGGACTGAGATGAAAGTAGAGATGATGAAGTCACTGACAGATGTGACCTGCTGATCTTCCAGCTGTCACCAAGAGCCAGACACGGCACAGCTGGCGGCCAGGCAGCAGGAAGTATAGGAGAGAGGTGATGGGCTAGAATATCAGTCCTGAATCTCAGTGGAGTTCAAAGGAGGAAATGAATATGATGCACTTCAAGGATCAGTTTTCGCCACTGCATTTAATGACCGGGTTAAAAGATTTTATTTCCATTTATTTTCTTTCGATAGCACTCTTGCATCGGTAAGATGCATAGGAAGCTCACTTATCAGTCTGTAGTACAAACAAGGCAGCGGCCTAGAAATCAGTGGCAGAATTAACCATTGTGTAAATAAGAGACAAACTTTCATAATAGTGGTCTTCACAGCATCTGCCAGGTGAGTCACAGGTGCTTCCTGCTACCGAGCACATCTAAAGCACCTTTTTTGTCTCGCTCTCTTGACAGGTGGAAGAGATCCGAGGTTTTATCGAATCTCTGGCAGAGAAAGTTGAAGAGGTGAAGAGGAAGCACAGCGCCATCCTTGCCTCACCCAACCCAGATGAGAGTAAGGCTGTTTTGTCTGTTCTGTTTTCTAGTGTTTAACTCTTTAAAATGAAATTCTCAGGGTAACTCTTGCTTCAGAAACACTGTATTTTTGTTCTGATTGGCAATTCCTAAGGTAGTCAAGTCCTTTCAGGTGAAATTATAACTTCTATTCTTTTACTAAAGTCCTAATATATCCAGAATCTGAATAGGTTTTTATCAGTCCATGTCCACAGGGGTTTATGTCTCACTTGGGCTTGCCAGAACACCTGAGTGCATCTCATGAACAAACCTTTAAAGTCGTTACCTACCCCCAAAATCATAAAATAAGAGATGCCATCACTAGAGCAAGTTTGATAATTAAAAAACATAAATGCGTACAAAGCCAAACGCAAGAAGGAAGATGCAACACACTAAAGGGATAAGGCCATGTACAGTAGCAATCACACTGATGTAAACTAATATTAACGGGCAAAGAATGATCAAGAGAAATGGAGAATATAGAAGTGCAGAGACACAAGATATGTGTGATCACAGGGGGGCTAAGTCGAGACTGTTTGTGCAAAACCATCCTCAGATCTCAACCTCGCTCACCATCCATGTGGAACTTGCAGAATCCATGTGGGGTGAAGCTGCTCTGAAGGCTTAATAACAAGCTTACCAAATCACTTGATGTTGTGTTGGTTTTATTATTATTATTTCTTTTTTTACCCATCAATTTGTTGCTCCATTATTAAGAGTGATTCACCACAAGTTCATTTCTTGATTCATTCATTCCGAGGTTACGTTGTCTGAGCCACGACTGACCCCTTGTTTTCACCTATCACTGTTTAGTGATAACATCAACGCTCAATACTGCAGTGATTCAGTAATGAGTCATAGAAGCTTTTAATGGAAAGAGAAGAAAGCCAAAAGTCGCAGTTTCGTATGCCGACTAATGTACGATGGCAGCCAAAAGCGGGATAATCGTTGCAGAATCCACTGAACAAAGGGAAGAAAAATGACTGTCGTTTAATAGAAATTGAGGAAATGAAGAACAATTTGTCAGAAAGACCAAGAAAGACTGTCTGCAGACTGGGGACTTCAGTAGAAGTCAGAGGACCTTGAAAATGTTTCAAAGCGCTCCACCAATTCGTCCTCTCTCTGCTTTTGGGGCATTTATACCCTCACGGTGAAATCTCTTACGCTTCTGTTTCTCCATTTTTCTCCAATTTTCTGCTTTCTGTCGCCATCACTCTTTACTGCTACATTTTCCTTTTCAGCTGCTGTTAACCATATTTCATACTTCCCAGTTTCTCTGCTGTCCCTTTGCCCATCTGTGCCACTCTTTACATTGCTTTTGTTCAGTCTGTGCTGGATACTCAATCCATCTTTCCTGCTGTCTTTTTGCTCCACAATCTCATCTCTCACACCTCTTTCTCTCATTTTATGTCAGGGCATTGATCTTGACCCCTGTTCTCACAAGGGGGATGTTACTCATGCTAGTAACATCCTACTAATAATTTTCCATTCTTCCCCACAAATCCCCCCCCCCCCCTTCCGCCTGCAAATGTATTGATGTGCTTGCAGCGGCAGGCATCAGATGGGCCCTTTATCTATCCTGAGCGTGCAGATGGACACACTGAGCGGAGCAGCAGTGAGGAAAGGTGTTGCATTTATGATACAAATTCTCCTGCAGGTCATTTCCTGACTGAAATGACTGTGACTGAAATCAGAGCCGTGTGTGTGTGCCTTTGTAAGCCTTCCTGATAAATGCTAAAGAACCGTACATCAATCAGCGATTGATGTAAATGTCAGGGGTGTTCATTGCAGGTAGGTCATTATGTTCTGTACTTTCTACCCATTGCACTGCGACCACTGACTGCGCCTAAAATAACCTGTAACATTCATGCAGGAAGCTCATTCAGTTGCTGAGTAGCATTTTTATACCCTGTGTGTTTGTGCAACTCTTCCCTGTATGAATCAAAATCTCACATATTACTGCTTTTGTTTGGAAACTGTAGATTATAGTTCTGTCAACACGTTTAAAAGCCCAACAGTGAAAGAAAGCTATTCAGTGAACGCAAACACACACACACACACACACACACACACACACACACACACACACACACACACACACACACACACACACACACACACACACACACACACACACACACACACACACACACACACACAGGTAGCTGAATATATTTATTTGCACCTGTAGCAGTGTGATGTCCTTAATGCTCTGGTGTGGTTACCTGTGGTAGTCCAGGATTGTCCTGGTTCATCAAAGACCGTATTTCCACATGCTCGGGTACCAGAGGAACAACTCCAGCAATGAACTCATTCATTTCCCCCCAGCGGTGCAGCAAACTCAGAGCTGCATGCTCCTCTATCTCTGCCTCCTCCTCTGGAGACCGCTGGTTCTTCTTCAGCAGGTCTGATAACAATAGCAGCAGTGTTGTTAGAGCTGTTATTACCATTACTGTTATTAGTATTATGAGAGCTGGAGGCTGCTGTATGAGACAAGCAGCAGAAATAAAGTATGAAAAATGATTATGGTGCAGTTTCAGAGCTGCTAGATGGAACAATATGATGTTGTACTGTATGTGATATTATGATTCATTTACAGAGGTACAACTATGCACTGTTTACTTGGGCTTCAGAGAAAGCACTGCTTCCCTTAGTATTAAAGTCTATTTAGAGCTAGCTGAATCGCTACCTACCTGTTTCTCTTTTTCTTTCTGTCTTACCTTCAGGTATCGCTTCTGGTGGTACTTTAAAGATCTTGTTGAGGACTTTGACTTCAGATGGCCTGTACTCAGGAGACGGGATGCCATACTTCCTGCAGAGCTCAGTTAAGATAGTTGACGGCTTCTTTGCGTCACGCCACATATTATAGCCATCACTGAAGTAAGAAACAGACAGAAAAACATTTATAAATACTCAAAGACAAAGCATATACACTCACCCACCATTTGAGTACAGAACTTATTGTTATGTTCAAATGACAATTAGTTAAATACAATAAGTTATAGTTTTTACACAGTAAGAAGCAAAATAATATTTCTTATGTGTTCAAGTTATAGAAATGGTTTTAAAGTGACATTGACCAGAGACTTGAATGACTTGTGGTACTAACGTGTCATAGTAAAGAGCCAGACCACAGGAGGCTCTGTGGCTGCTGTAGAACCGGTTCTCCAAGTCAATCCGTGTCTCTCCGATACGGTCATCGGCCCCCACAAGATCGTGGTCCATGACTGTGATAACCAGCTCCGTCTCCAGCGGGAAAGACAGTGTGAGTTCAAATACCCTGAAATACAGAGTCAGACAGACAGTGAGATGTATAACCAGGCAAACAAAGAATCAAATACAGCTAGACCTATATGCATCAAATAACCAGCGTTAAATAAAAAGAACTAAAAATAATGCAGTTTTATTCTTTGTTAACTCAAATTTTCCAATACAACTGGTCTGAGGAGGCTTTGGTGCATATGATTATGGGATGTCAGTTTAAGGCTTTTATAAGATTCAAGAACTTTGGACGAGTTCAGTTAGACAATAATACATACTATAGTTTAAAAAAAAACAACAACTAATACTAACACTAACTAATAAAACAAGCAGTTCGACAAAAAAAGCAAAAAAATATAAAACCATAATAACTATGATACTGACTCTCCAAATATTGGATTGAGCTGTTTGGGGATGTATCGATCTTTGGTGTCCATATTCTGCTCTCCCACTTGGATCACGAGGTAAGGGTCTGCTTTACCATTTGGGTCTGTGGGAGCCAGGCTGGTGGCCTGCAGGCAACAAACAGACAGCAGGAAATAAACATCGACTGGGTCCAAACAGATATCAACCCAGGGCAATGCAGCTGCAGGCAAGAATGTGAATTTGGCTATCTAATACACAAAGCTGTTCGTGTAAGCAAAAAGGACCTTGACAATGTAGACTCGGACTAAGACTTTAACTGGTGAGTTTTTGGGGATTCCTTTGATGATCTGACAGCTGGTGTCTTCAGTGTCTTCTGGTTCAATCGGATAAACCAGGAAGGAGCCCTGGGGAGAGAGAGAGAAGTAAATAATAAACACTATTTACCAGAATAATACACAGACAGCTCTGTCTACATTACCTTGTATTTTCCCATCAGCCTTGCCTCTTCATCCTCCTCATCATCCTCACCACTTGCTCGGCCTTTATACACGGGGAAAACCCGCAGCCAGTCCTGGAATTGACTGAACTCTGACTCCAGATCGCCTCCATACAGCTGAACACACAACACACAGAGAAAAATGTCTAAAAGTCTACCCCAGCTCCAAATCTGCTCTCGTGTCACTTATTGGCATCAAGGCTGCAGAAAAAAAACAGACTCAGAAAGTAGTCACACCCAGAACAACTGAAGCTATTGTGTTCCTCAGAAAAATAGCCATCCACATCCTGTTTTGGAAGGGAATGTAGAAGTGGCCAAATTTAAAAAGCTGGAGTACCAAGTTATCAGATAATTTTAGTAAACTGCACCCATAAAACCTGCAGGTGAAATAGACAGGTATCTTCCAACTAGTGCCAGACTAAGAAAAGCAAAATTTATCTCACCAAAACTTGAGGTCAGTCTGCTTGGATGGACTGAACCACACACCAAGTCACACGACCAGTCAGGTACATTTATTAAAAACTCTCTGTAAGGCATTCACCACCACAAACTTGATCCAGACATCAGGTTTAGTGGTCGGTGAAGTAGAGGTGAGGCCTTGCAGAGTGATGCCAGCTACAGCTGCTCATGAATCACTCAAAGGGGCCTTA
The DNA here is from genome assembly GCA_015108175.1 of Pelvicachromis taeniatus. NCBI lineage: Eukaryota > Metazoa > Chordata > Actinopteri > Cichliformes > Cichlidae > Pelvicachromis > Pelvicachromis taeniatus. The sequence goes on from VURO01028402.1 coordinate 16,336, forward strand.
TCTTTAATAATGTATTGCTTTAAGCACTGATTTAAATGCAATCCTTTTGTATTTGCAGTTGTTATGAAGGGCCAAATTAGACCAAGATACTGTGCTTTTTTGTTTTTTTGTTAGACTGTATTTCGTTACCCTGTTTTTATACATGTGTAATGACAAAGTTGAATCTAATCCTTTTAAACTGCCCTATAAACATGTCATTTTCTTAAGCTAATTGTATTTAAACAATGAAGTCTATGTGGATGGACTCGCAACTTTTAATACTTTGCATTGATTTAACTTTTCTACCCAAAAGGTTGGCAACTGGGGAACCCTAAAAGCTTTGCAAATGTTCCCGTGTTTTTATTATTCTAGAGGCGTACAGTGAGCTCTCTAGATTTTGTCATGAATTTCACTGTGTGAATTCTGGGGGCTTAAATGCACAGATGTGTTTTTCTAAAAGCCAATAAAGCCAAATTATAATATGTGGACTTGAGTTTAGACACCTCATTAACAATTAAAGCAAAATGATGGATGGATGGATGGATGGATGGATGGATGGATGGATGGATGGATGGATGGATGGATGGATGGATGGATGGATGTGTTTAATAAAATGTACATGGAGATCTCAAAGTTCACAACTTTATGGTTAACATATCAGTGTGGGACCAAAATAGTTTGTAATTGTTTTTCTGGCAGAATCCTAAAGCACAGCTACAATGAATCCTTGTAGTAATGTGGCCATAAGATTATGATTATAGTCGCCATGAAGTCACACCTTTAGTGTTGCGATCTTTTTGCGTTTGGGAGGCTCGGCTTCCATAACCACAGCTTCCTCCTCTTCCTCTTCAATGTTCGCCATGGTGAGATTTGCTCCCTCTGTGCAAAGAAGAACATTTTATTAAACACATACAAACACACACACTTTGTGTTATTTCTGTTTTACATCTATCAACATTTTATATGTAGACATTTAGACTCTTGTGTTTTTTCTGCATTGGAACCTAATGTTGCAGCATAAAATCACATTGTAGAAGATTTTATGTGAGCATGCATTTGGCTCTTGAACATACGATCCTTGTACTTGTGTAAAAGCTGTACTACATTCAGATTTAAAGAAACGCTTGTGGTCTTCCCACTCAGTTCAACGTAGCTATGATTTTTATGACATGAGCATCTAGTGGAAATTAGAGGAATTACAAGTGAAAATATTCAGTTGATGATGTGTTGCCTGGAAATTGTCATGGTACTGGGTCTGTGTTTCAGATCTTGATTTAATATTCCTTGATGATTGTTATTCCTAGCCTGTGTTTAGTCCCTGTTCTCAGGTTTTCTCTGTGCTTGTCCTGGTCCCATGTCTCATGTCTGGTCACCCTTCTCTCTATGTTCCCTCCGCTCCCGAGTCAGTCATGTCTCAGTGTGAAACCTGTGTCTCTGAGTCTTCATCTTTGCGTATGTTTCATGCTTCCTTCTTTACTTTCATAGTTCTTGCCCTACGTCTCTGTATTCTGCTTTGCTTCCTTGTCTCATTATGTCTAATTAGTCCCAGCTGTGCTTCCCTCCTGTTTCTCACTCTCTCGTTACTGCATACGTATTTAAGCCCTGTGTTTTTCGTCCCATCGTCCCCTCTGTGGTTTATATTTCTTCCCTCTGTTTCCAAGTTTACAGTTCCTGGTTTGTTTTCTAGTTTAAGTTTCTTGTTTCCAGTTTTGTTTAGTATTAAATGTTAGTTTTTTCCAGCAATAAAAGCTGGCGCTTTCAGTTAAATTCCCGTGTGTGAGTCCTGCATTTATGACCTATATCCTGCCTGCCACATAGCACAACATGACAGAAATATCACCCGTATGTGTTGTTGATATTTAATAATATAAGAAAACAGATTATTTTATATTTTTAGCACATGGAAAATGTAGAATATTCAACTAAATTTAGTAGTTTAACTGTACCGGTTTCTGCTTGTTCCTCCATCTCCAGAACCTCAGCAGCCTGCAGATGGGATCAGATCATTAGGACTGGGTGAAAAATGTTCTAATTACTGACATTATTTATTTCTTATAGGCTTAAGCACATATATTTACCCAGGTTCAGTGTAAAGAAATATTTGAAACATATGGTCTCTTGTTGAAAGTCTTAATTAAGCATCATTTGATTGATTCTTAAGTTATTTTAAACTATTATTGAAGCCTGCCATGTATCCACGGGTCTGTTTGAATTTTTTATCAACATTTTAACATTTTTGTCCATGAGAAAAATTAACAGGTACACAGGTGAATCAGTGTCTCACCTGCTTCTCGAGCTCCTCCAGTGAGGCGTAGTATTTTGACCACCAGTCTAACTCCTCCTTCTCAGGCACCTCCTCCTCTAGCTCCTCCTCCTTATTTTTTATTTTTTTCAGGGGTGCCTAAAGACGTTAAACATATTTTTAAAATGTGAAGGGTTGAAATCTGATTTTAAATTTGTCTGAAACTTTTTTGTTTCTAGTTTTTAACACCCAGCCCAAAGTGAGTGGGAGATTAACACACTTACATTAACCAGCTTTAAGGGGTTGATGGGAATCTTGGACTGTTTGACTGACAGGTTGCTGAGTCCCATACTCCTCACTGACATCAGTGGATCCATCTTCATTGAACTCTTCCTCACTGAAAAGACAAACAAAAAAATTTCGGAGGATGCAGAGGAAACTGTCTATTGAAACTTTGTGGAAACAAAACGATAGTACGAGTCACTCACTTGCATTCTCAGCAAACAGCTCCAGACAGCAACATTAATTTTGCAGGTCTTACCTTTTGGCTTGGGCTCCTCTTCCTCCTCTGGTTCCCCAGCAACCTCACGCGGGCCGTAGTCCATGAGGTTCTGAACCACATGGGACCCGACCAGAGCAAGGTGGCCAAATGCTCGATGCTCTACCACAAACACTGTGAGAGGAGGATGCAGGTACGACTCCTCTGGCAGCTCCTGATCAGACCACGGGGAGGAAGAGGAAACAGGACAAGAAATAACATTTTACATTTTTGCACCTGTTCTAAATTCATACAGTTCTGCTTTTCTTTATACCAGAATTCTTCTCTTCAGTATCCTTAACTAGTAACTCACGACATCCATGTAGTGGACCACCTCTTTGAAGTTTGGGTTAGTCTTATAGCTTTGAATCTCCTCAGACTCCAGTTGTCGTCCTGCACACTCGATTTTCACCTGAGGGTGCTCCACCTCAAAGAGGTGCACTCGCTTCAGGTCCCGCAGACCCCAGAACAGCACCTGAATGCACACAAACAAAGACACAGATCTCGCCCTATAAGCCAAAAGTCTACATTATAGATCTTCATCACATCAGTAAACCATGTGTGTCCATGTGTGCCTGACCTCAATCCTGAAGGTCTTCAGCACAGGTCGCACTCCTTCAGGGATCATGTAAAAATTGTTCTGTTCCTCGTAGTTCAGTTCCTGCGGGTCCACGTGGCTGGGGAGAGTGGGCTGCAGGGGGAAATTATTTTGTTATTCACTATGTTTGATCAGTTCAGACGTACCACCTGTGTCTCTATATGTAAAACGACGCTTCTGATTTAAAAGAAAACTAAACTTTTATTAGTTGTTGGAACCATGTTTTCTTTTTTCCTCTTTAATTTTATTAACCAAATTCAAGGAGATCAGATCTGCTATCAGATTCGAAACAAAAAAGACTGTTACTCCAGATTCCTCACTTTAAATACCGTATATCTTCCAATAGCAGCCCCAGCGTTTATTAAAAAAAAACTTCGGCCGGCCCGGCATTTAAAAGGGACCGGCGGTTGTTGGAGACCGGCTCTTATTCCCTTCTCAGACGGAATGGACGTTTTGACTTTGTTCCTTCCTCGATAGCATCCGATGACAAAGCATTTTTGACACGAAAAGGCATTTGCCGTACCGAAAAGGCGGTGGGTCATTGGAGATCGGCGTTTACTACAGACCGGCACTTATAGGAGACCAGCTACTATTTGTTGTGACATGTTTTCAAATCCGGCGTTTATTAGAAACGGGCGTCAATAAGAGAAAGGCCACTACTAGCAGATATACGGTATGCACTTTACTTTTTTAAGATTGTGACTGATTAACAGTTGTTACCTCTCCAAACCCAGAGTAGTCCAACTCGATTAGTTCAAAGGCAGCCAACAGCTCTCCAGCAGAGACCCTCCCCATGTTAACATCAAAGAAACGGAGGTGGGGCTTTTGATACAACTGCTCCACGGTTTTAAACTCGGGCTCAGCAAAAGCTCGACCCAGAGGCTTCGGACCACCCTGCGCACACACAAACGCACACATATAAACACACACACACACATTAGCTACTATAACATCACTTAATAATAAATCGATGATGTGGCAAATACTATTACATGTCATTAAAAAAAAGTCTGCTCCCATAAGAGGTTGACAGAGCAGATCATCTTCCTCCATCTCACCCTATCTGAAGCATCATCCTCTCTCTACCAGCCTGCTGCATGCCTTCTGCCACCTGTCTTTTTTTCAGTGTCACCATCTCCAAGCCATACATGAAAGCACAGTTCTCACTACCATCTTGTAAACCTCTCCTTTCAATCTTGCTGCTATACTTGTGTGACAAATCACCCCTAACACTTACTTGACCCACTGCTCCCTGCTTGCACTCTCTCCATTGCTTTGGATTATTGAATCCATTTAAAACCATTCATCTTCAC